>LPNX010393877.1:248740-299031 GCA_001517045.1 Pseudotsuga menziesii
CAAAATGGTCCAACTACTACACATTCGTTTACAAAATAAGTTACCTTCCTTTTAGCACCAGTGGCTAACTGAACCAACCAAGAATTTTCAAAATTTTCAACAGGAAAGTTACATTTTTCTATCATTTTAGGTGAAATATAACTGAGACTAGCTCCCGGATCAATCAAAATAGTTATAGGTGTGTGGTTTATCATACCTTCTACTTCCACCATGGAAGTTTGATATTCTGCTTGTCGATTCTCCAAGGATGCATTGATTCTGGGCATAGTCCTTGCTAATTCTCCAACAGTCATATCCTCATGTATAGTATGAATATTACTGATAGTATTTTTTCGATTAGGATAGACTGATGCATACTGTGGGCCATTACACTCCCAACACTTTATATGTTCTTTGCGCTCAAAGTTCTTGGTGTAATTACCATGGTTATTAACAAATTCTTTACCCTTAGAATTATTCTGATTGCTTGGTGAATAACACATCTAGTTACTTTTAGGATAAATATTAACCATGCAGGGGGCACTCCCACTACACACTCTTGCATCTCTATAGGAATCCTATCCATCCAAATAGTAGGAATAACGTGATTCAAATGGGTCATTTTTCCCTCAAGTGACATAAGCAGGGAATTAGCTCTGCATGCCTATGTCGGTCATACAAATACTCTAGGATGTCCATTAGGACATAGTGGTCTAATAAATGCATCAAGCATTATGATTATGATTAGATTTGCAAAAATATATAAGTGTCCATATTTACAAACTAAAATTCATAAAAAAATAATATATCAAAAAACAAAACATACCAAACTCTCCCCATGCTTATTTGGGAGGAATCATGAGTTCAGGATCTCCATGGAAATCCAAGCATGGATATGGAAACTATTCGATGGAAGGAAATTATTGACTCCACCATGCTTGAAATTCATCATCAAAAGAAGCTCTGGTGACTCCACCCCCTTTCCTCACCAAGACATCACCCCACCTGGAGACTCTAGTCTAATGAGGATGGGAGAGTGGGAGGGTCACTCTCAGTCTTAGAACTACAATCCGCTCATATAATAATGCAGTAAGGATACACACATCACCATTTTTTTCCTTCTTTCCCATATTACATTCAGTAAGTTACTTCTTGGTTTTTACTACGAGACAGGTGCACCAATCAAAAATCAAATTTTGCAAACATTCTATACCAAGATGCATATAGTTGCGTGTGTCCAAATGTAATGTTGCTACACTTGCAACTCGTGTAATGGTAGTCACAATGAATTTTAGTGGAAAACTTATGATTTGAGCGATTGCAATTTGATTTCCGTAGTTCTGTGTTCCTTGCACGCAATAGGTGTTGACATAGTCTTGAATGGTCAAATCCCCCATGCCATGGACCGAGCCTTTTAATTTTATGTCTACTCCACGACACGCTAAACTGGTGATAAACTATATATCTTCCATGTTTGTCTCTATAATTTCACCTTGAAGATCAAATACACCCAGTTTGGGATCCCAATACCTCGTTGATGTTTCCCAGAGTCTCAATTGAACCTGCATATTCACCACACAAAAGAATTTCAATAACCCCCACTAGCACAGTGCATTTAGATTCAATGTTACATATCCTCATGTTCCCTTTCTGGCCATATAATTCCCATACCTACAATTTTACACTTATTTTTATCAACGTTCATCATTTTATTTATGAACTACAAAAAATGCGAGTGCGGTTGACTAAAAATCGCATGCCACATGCAGCTAAATGCTTTTCCACTACTATTTTTCTGCAAACATGCAAGTGCACAAGCCTCCACCTGCATGTGTGCAGTTTCACACTCATAACCTAATTAAAACACAATTTTTTTTAATTAAAAGCAAATAAAATTGGTATGAAAATGAAGTTTAGAGAGAGATTGAGTTCTTGCAAATCACGGTTTCAAAAATCGTCCACCGATTTTATCACAATCAAAAGTTGAATATCTAGGCAGGTTTTTGCTCCACTCTAAGGTAAATTCACAAATAACTTAGTTTTTTCATCTTTTGTTACTGTTTGTGGTATAAAAAAATAAATATTTATTCCATTTTCTATAGTTTCTATCACATTTTTATTATAAAGATTAATGTTATTTGTTTTTTCTCCTAGGTCATGTTGGTTGGTCGAATGTTTTTCAAGGTTATATTCACATCTATGGATGACAAGGTTACATATTGTATATCTGCATGTGGGATAGGGAATCATCATATTTCATATTGTATTTATAATTTACTCCATCTTATGTCATAGGACCTACCTTTTCTCCATGGATTGTGCCTTTAATACTTTGTATACTCTTCAACTGCCATTATTCTTCCATGGATTAGAACTTATCCTACATGGGGCATCCTAGTTAGAACCCTTGTTGTCATTAAGGTGCTCATGTTGCAAGTTGCTAGGTCTTGGGATCCTAATTAGTTTTCCTATATTGAAAAATAAGAGCCTCATACTCATTTCTTATGTTGACTACTTTCATACCAGGCTCCTGTTATACGAAGTTACCTTTATACACTTGTCAGAATCCTTAGATATCACAAGATTACTAAGTTAGCTTGTTACTTTAAACTCATTAAAGGAATTGAAGGAACATCCACATTGGTATTTGAAGCTTAAGCCTTTTCTAGACCATGTGGATTAATTACGAAAACTGAATACTCTAGTTCATTGTGACTAGAACAATATTCCCAAGTTTATCTATTTTTTAGGCCTTGGAGATGAAACTTACGAAAAATGAACCTATCTGAGCTGAATTTGTTTTTTCGTGCTCTAGTTTAAAACATGAAAAATATTCTGAGCATTCTTGATGCTATTGTCATGCTTGTTAAACTTTAATACAAAGGCATCGAGTTTATTGTTTGTTTCCCATACTCACAAATCAATGGAACAACATGAGTGACCTTGCTTTTCTTTCACACTCATTAAACTAAATCTTTATACTTGTTCTTGAAGGAGCATCAATATGGTGATAGTTTAACCCTTTTTCAGACCTCGCTGGCTAACTACAAAAATTCAATACCCTAGTTCTCCATAGCTAAGAGAGTTCCTCTTTGGATTGTTTAATACTTTTTCGGAATTTGGAAACTAAATTTACAAAAACGTTCCCACCTAAAGTCTTCTTTGGCATTTTTCATACTCTCAAGTTGTGAAAAACCATCGAGCAATCACTAGTTCGTGATCATAAAATACATAGATTAGTGCTTTATCCAACATTCTTTTCTCTCTTCATTAATCTTGTTTTAAAAATGAATAAAGTCTTGGGTTTTCTTTCTTAGATTCGTTAAGCCTCTACAAGAAAGATGTTCTTTAAAAAACAAAAAGAGAGAAAGGGAAGGGAATTATCTATGAAATTCATCAGTTGTTTGGCATCAAGTTCATATTTTTCTGGAACAAAGCACTAGTTTTCTTCCTTTATGGTTGGGTTCTAGATTTTGGCCTTATATTTACCCTTGACTTATCATTTCTTCCCCATCCAGTTGGTTACTCTTCCAACTATATGGGGGATCTATTAATATATTCTACAATGCAGATCTATATCAATCATGTTTCTTTGTCCAAAGTTTCCTCTGCCATTACCCTGTTGTTCTCATTGTTCAAGGACCTCTAACCTATGTCGTCCATTCTGCAGTTTTCCTTGACTTTTTCATGTCGACCATCCCTGATATTTATCTATGTCATATTTTTTCATAACATTCCAGTTTTTCAATTTACTCATGTGCGTTGATAAAGGATTCATTAATTCCTTCCTTCTCACAAGTTCCTTCCCATTGACTTCAATTCATCTTGTCTAGGAAGAGGACTTAGAGTTCCGGATAGTACCTTGGTATCCAATTTCATTACTAGTGGTATCCCCTTCATTTGTTATCGGTTCACCTTCTAAACTAGAAATCCAACGGTATACTCCATGTTCAAATAATTTCAACTCACTTATTCACATGGTTAAGACTTGTACTTATGATTGGATTTAGTTGAATACCTTAGGATTTTATCTAACAAAGCCTAAGTTGTGCAATATCATGTCATCCTTTGTGACATAACTCCATCTTTGAAGATCTATCTTTGTACTTATGTGGCTGCGATCCACTTTGTAAACCACTCATGGCCATTTGTTCCTTTTCAAATGATGCATATGTAGAAAGCATACCTATATTTTATTGGAGCTCATGTTCCACATTATTGAACATGGCATCATATCAGTGATGATATTGTAAAATGACCTCCTATTTTTCTATTTCAAGTACTTTCTTGCATCCTAATTATGGGTTCTCTCCATTCCTCTTTTCTGATGTAATTAATTTTGTCCATCATTTTCCCCTCTGACCTGATACACTAGGGGGAATTTTTTATCCCTCAAATCATCACTTCTCCGTCCAAGTGACGATATTAAACTTTCTATTACACAAAAGGACAAATGGATTGAAGAGCCATTTTTCTATAGATGATCATAGCCCTCATCACTCATTGCTTACTCTAGATTTGTCTCTTTTTTTCATAATCTTAAGACATAAACACATGTGGAACTATAGAAACTTGTGTTCCACGTGCTTTTCGACTGTGTACAACTAGCATTTTTCCCCGAAAAAGTTGTACACACAGGTTGTCTAAGGGAAACATACGTGTCACACACAGTTTTCATTTGTGCCACTCACGTATCCATAAAAAATTAGTTAAAAATAGAAAGAGATTAATTAGAAGGAATTTGATTTCAATTTTATAAGTTCCCATCTTCCCCAACTGCCTCAACGTCACAACTACTATTCTTATTTTGTCATAAAAAATGAGAGAGGATAGAAGCAAGAAATAGAACACTTAACCTAGTATTATGCTGGAGGATTTTGGTTAGAAAAGAGGAGCAAGGAGACCTAGATCATGGTTTCAAGGAGTCAATGTCAGACTGAGGTATAATTGTATTTGTTCCAAGTTATTTGATTAATAAAGAGATATTCCATTTCCACTAATTTTTGTATTCTTTTTTATCTTTAATGAATCATGTTCATAGATTATGAGTTCAATGTTAAGTTCTAGTCTCTTTCTTATACATTTTCCATGCTTATTATGGTCAAAAGTGTTTGAGGAAGGTACCTTTTCTTGCAGGTCTTGGAGAAGCAGATTGAAGTTTGGTTTAAAGGAAAGAAAAGCTAGGACCATCCTTCATAAATAAGGTATACAATCTCTATCACCCAAACCCTATTTTCTTTCTCTTGCATAATATTCTTGTTTTGAGTTTACTGTTCAATTCTTTCAGTCTAAATAGGATTCAATATGTTGGTGACCTCCCTAATCCAATTCATAGGAATAATTCTTAACAACAATAATATCTTCCCTTCTTTTGAATATGTCCCGCAAAACAACAATATCCTCATCATGTTTTTGAATAGTATTCCTTAAATTACTGTTAGAGAAATAATCCATGTTAGTACTATGATCATACACCTAGGTACATTTTCTTAGCTTCTATGTTATGTTCTATGTTTCAGACTTAGGATATATTCGTCATTTACTCATAGTTGAGGCACTCCCAGTTGATCATTTAGACAATTGAGGCACTCCCAATAAATCATTCTGACTAACAGGAACCCTGATTGATGACATATATTCCTTGGTGCACTCCCCCATCCCTAGATTCAGGGATTGTGTTTGAATTTAGGTGCTAGTGCATGTTGGTGGTGTTTTTTGTCCTTCATTAGGAATTTATTACCTCTTAGAGCCACTCACACTCACCCATGTGCTCACCCATACCTATTATGCCTCCATTTATGTCTTATAAATCCTCACCCATGTTCACACCTACATTCGTGACCATTTTGGATGATTGGGAAGTTGATTGCTCCACCTAGGGGGGTTTGAGGGTCAAATCATGGTGTGACACTTGTATGCATCCATATGGCCTCCAAGGGCTCACAATTTTTCCCTATTGTAATATATATTTGTTCCAGACACAGTTTCATGTTGGAAAACCATAATAATATAAATTTTCGACTTCATTTTTTTGTGTTATTTTTCAGTCTTTCTGCTTATTTTTTGCATATTTTTTCAGCAATATCAAATTGTGACAATCTCCTTGGATCCTAGATCCAACAGTGAATCAATTCTCACATGGTATCAGAGCTATTTGGAGCTCCAAATCAAATCCATAGTGTTTGAGTTGCTATTTGAGGGATTTTCTAGGTATATTCGAGTGTTTGCATTGTAGGTACATTCAGCAGTTTGTCACCAAGAGAGCAAGAAGAAATGGAGCATATCCATGTCCTACTAATCCCATTAAACTATTTTGAATGTAATACTTAAATGGTGATCCAGTTGAGGTCGAAAGGCCTGTACAGGGTCACCATGGGGACTAAGGTCGAACCAAACTCTTTTGTGGAGAAATCGAAGTTCTTCAACGGGATTGATGAAGCGTTTGGAATTATTTGTCTCATAATTTTGAGAGACTTAATCTTCCATGTATATATTCTATCAAATACTAATGAAGTATGGCTCAATATTGAGGCATTGTTCGAGAAGAATAATGATATGAGAGGTCACCATCTTGAAAATGATCTAATCTCACTGATTCTAGCTCATTTTGAGACAATCCATGACTTCTTCACCAAGTTCAAGTCGTTGGTGCTTCAGTTGAAATAGTGTGGCATAGAAAATAAGGAGGAGAATATCATATTGTCCATACTTTCAAAGCTAGGTCCAGAGTACTCAATGTTTGTGTCTACATTCCAGTCTAGCAAGCTCACAGCTCGAAACTGGTGCATGCCTTCACTGGTTGACTTCATGGATTCATTGACTCAAGAGAAAGACAAGATAGTGAAAATGGGCACCATCAAATTTAGTAAATATCAAGCTCTTTTTGCAAGAGTTTTGAATCTAGGAAAAGGAAAGAATAAATCCAAGGATTCAAAGCAGTAAGATAAGAAGAATACGGAGAAACCCAAATCTTTAGATGGAGGTTTGAATCCTAGCAAGGATAAGGACAATAAGAAGCAAGAGAAGACCAAATGCACATATTGTCACAAAGGTGGTATACATAGAGTGCATGCATGAATAATACCATAGACATGATGGCGTATATGCTTGAGAATAACAGCATCCCACTTCATGAGGGCGTAAGGAAGAAGGATTAGTTGTTGGTTCATACAACAAAGAAAGGTTCCATGAATTAGTTGTTGGTTCTTCAAAATATTCTACCTTCATCGTATACTTAGGATATTCTAGGCATAGGGCCTCTGTATAAGACTTCTTCTTGGACATGTATTTTGATAGTGGTCTAACTGTTCAAATGGGAGATGATTCAGAGATCCAAGCCAAAGGGATTGGCAGGATCGATCTTGATGATGGGTACTTAAATAATGTTTTGTTTGTACCTGACTTGGAAGCAAACCACTCTTATTGTACCAAGTGACTCACACTGGTGAATCCAAGAGAGTAAAATTTACTTTAGACATAGTGGATATAGCAGAAATCTCTACAAAAAAGGTGGTTGCATTGGGGTTTGTTGATCATCATGCAAGAATTTACAAGTTCTCTCATTTCCTTCCTTAATCTAGAGGAAATGTGCTTCTATCACATGCCAATGAGACAAGAAGGTTGTGGCATGATAGATATGGCCATCTAAACTGCATGTACCTTCAGGAATTGAACAAAGAAGGCATGGTGGAAGGGCTTCCTTCTATCAATTTCTCAAGAGGCACATGCGAAGGATGTGTAGTGGGAAAGAATGTAGAGCACATATATGAGGAAAGGAGAGCATTGAGAGCTACCCATTTTCTTGGCTTAGTCCATTCATATCTTATTGGGCCTATTTCTACACCCTCTTATGGGAGATCAAGGTATGTTTTGAATTTCATAGATGATTTCTCAAGGTAATGTTGGGTGTATTTCCTCAAACTAAAATATGAAGTATATGAGACTCTCAAAGATTGGAAATACTTGGTTAAGAATGCGTGTGGGAATAATATCAAGTTCCTTAGGACTGAAAATGGAAAGGAATATGTGAACAATAGTTTTCATTGGCTCTGTGAGAAATGTGGCATCCAAATGCATCATTCGGTGCCCTATACACCACTACAGAATGGTGTTGCAGAGCGCAAGAACATGGCTCTTAAGGAGATGGATACCTATATGATTGAAGCAAACGGTTTGAATCCTAAGATATGGAATGAATCCATTAAATGTTCTACATAAACCCAAAATATATATTATCACAAATATTTGGATGAAAAAACAACATATGAGGCTTGGTTGGGTCACAAACCAAGTGTTTCACATTTCAGGGTCTAAGTTTGCTCAAAGGATTGGGCTAGGATTCCTCCATAGGAAATAAATGCCTTGAAAATTCAAAGCAAGGAGTCCATAATGTTTTTCTATGATTAATATGAAAATGGATACAATATATTTTATCCCTCATCTCATAATACATTTATATAAAGGAGTGTACAGTTCGAAGAGGAGCTCATGCAAGAGGTCGAACTAGCTCATGGGGAATTCTCACATCCTCCACTCCATGATGATGTAAGTGATGAATGTCTTTCCTATTTTTCTGATTATGATATTTTTTAATATGATGATGAACTAAATTCAGATCTAGTCTCACCCATTCGGGCCAAATGGGCTAAGAAAAATCTTGAAGCAACAGGAAATCTAGTTGGAAATCCACTAGATCCTAGAAAGACTAGATCTCAATTTCACACTACTTTCTCTGCATGTGAAATGAATCTTGTTGATAAATTATTCATGATGGTTTGATATGATCCTTAAACATACTAGGAAGAATCACTTGACCCAATATGGAAAACATCCATGCAAAAATATTTCAATTCATTACACGAAAATGAGACTTGAGAATTGGTTCCCTTTCCCTCCAAGAGGAAACTAGTGCAATGCAAGAGGGTTATAGGACCAAAGTGGCTGATTATTGTTAATATATCAAGTATAATTATATTTTTTTTCCCAAATTCTTCTCTCAAGTCCAAGTAGTGGACTATACAGAGACATTTGCACCGGTTTTAAAGATAGACTCTATCAGGCTAGTTCTAGCCATTGTTGCATCTAAGCGTTGGGAGGTTCAACCAATGGATGTGAAGAGTGAATTTATTCATGGTGAAATTAAATAGGAGATATATATGCATCAAACTTAAGGTTTCATTTTGGATCCTTCACTTGTATATAGTTTAAAGAAGTCTCTCTATGGCCTCAAGCAATCCCCCAAGGATTGGTATGCTAAAATGGACAATTTTTTTCTCTCGATTGGATTTGAAAGATGTAAATATGATCCTAATGTGTATTTAAATAATTTTGGTTACTTATTGTAGTTCATAGTGATTTATTTTGATGATATTTTTATTATAGGTATTTGCACTAAATAAATTGGATCGATTAAGTCTCCTTTGCGCAGTGAATTCTCCATCACTAATCTTGGATTGTTGAAGCAATTTCTTGGTTAAGAAATTGAGAAATAAGAACCAGGGATCAAAGTCAGCCAAAAAAAGTATGATGCAAACCTGTTATTTAATTTTAAAATGGATGAATGTAATGCAGCCAATTGCCCATTCCTTTCTGGTATAAAACTAGGTAAGTTTGGCGAGTCTCCATTGGTGGACAACTCATTGTACAGACAACTAATTGGGAGTCTACTGTATCTTACAAAGTCTCGACCATATTTGGAATATGTTGTAGGTGATTTATAAAGTTATATGCAGCAGTTTCATGAGATCAATTGGAAGGTATCCAAGAGGATCTTGTGCAAGAAACTAGACACTTCGGGGTACACTATGTTGTTGGTTCTCCACTAGAACTAGTAGGATTTTCTTATTCTGATTGGGATGGAGATCCCAATGATAGGAATTCCACTTAAGGTTATGTATTCATGCTAGAACAAGGTCCCATATGTTTTTCAAGCAATAAAAAACACACCATATCCTATCTCCAACTAAGGCCAAGTACAAAGGACTAGTGAATGCAACTACACAATGTGTGTGGTTGCAATGTATTCTTCGGGAACTTGGAGTTGCATTTGATTTACCCGCTGTCATTTAGTGTGATAATAAAAATGGAATTAATATTTCCAATGATACAGTGTAGAGAGAGAGGACCAAACACATTGATATACACATGCACTACATCCGATGCTTGGTGCATGATCAGGTGATAGCCTTGCAGTATTTCCCATTTGCAGAGAAAACTGCTAACATTTTCACCAAGAGATTCACATAGAAGAAATTCACCTATCTAAGATCCCTTCTTGGATTTGGTGATACAGGGTGATGGATACCTTTCACTTTCTTATTTTTTTCTCCATGTCCATTTTTTAGGGGATTTTTTCTTCCCATGTGGTTTTCCTCCTTACCTTGTTTTTATGGACAAATAAAGTTTTTTGTTGTATGAGGTGACTGGAGCCTTAGTTGCTAAGGCCTCCATGATATTTTGGATAAGTTGTACTGAGTTAGGATTAAGGGGGGGTGTTTGAGTAATAATCCATCTTAGTACTATGATCATACACCTAGGTACATTTTCTTATCTTCTATGCTATGTTCTATGGTTCATACTTAGGATATATTGGTCATTTACTCATAGTTGAGGCACTCCCAGCTGATCATTTAGATAGTTGAGGAACTCCTAGATGATCATTCTAAATAAAATTCCCCCCCATTGATGACATATATGCCTTGGTTTTCTCCCCCACCCCAAATTTAGGGATTGTGTTTGAATTTAGGTGCTAGTGCATCTTTGTGGTGGTTTTTTTCCTTCCTTGGGAATTTATTTCCTCCTCGAGACAATCCCACTCACCCATGTGCTACCCACTCCTAGAATGCCTCCATTTATGTCTTATCATGCCTCACTCATGTTCACACCTGCATTCATGACCGTTTGGGATGATTAGGAAGTTGATTGGTCCACCTAGGGGTTTGAGGGTCAACTCATAGTCTGACACTTGTATGCATCCATATGGACTCCAAGGCCTCACAATTTTCACCTTATGTAATATATATTTGTTCCAGACATAGTTACATGTTGGACAGTAATAATAATATCAGTTATTGACTTCATTTTTGTGTGTTATTTTTAACTCTTTCTACTAATTTGTGCATATTTTGTGAGCAATATCGAATTTTGGAAATTTGCTTGGCTCCTAGATATAGATATGCATCAATTTTCACAAGAACCCATTCTACTTCCTTGAGATTTAAATATTCCAAAACCTTAGCTATGTCATCGACTATAGGATCTATTTGGATAGATTCTGATATAGTGGGTTTGGTTTGTTACAACTTAGTATTTTCCATCATTAATGTGTTATTATCCTATTTGTATTGCTCCAATTTGTCTTTGTACTCTTGCATTTTCCTATACATTTTATTTTTTTCTTCTTGTACAACTATTAGTTATAAAGTTTGTACATGCCCAATACTAGCAATCTTGAACTCATTTTCCAAAACTTGAAGCTCTGTGTATTTTTCCTTGATTAGTGATTCAATAAGTGTCGAGTTATTTGGATCGACACTAAATTCAACCGTCTTTTTCTCAATCTCATTTATTTTCAACTATTTAGCTTTATTTACCACCTTTTCCTATTTTAATTTTTTTCCGATCTTATTGACAAGAGTTTGGAGCTTGTTTTCACCAACAATTGATTGGATCACTTCCCTAAAAAGCATTATTACAGTCTGTCTATTCTAATCAATTTTATCTGTTGCACTTAATAAATCTAGATTTACCTTTACCTAAGTGGCTTTGTAATCCTCTGTTGATTTTACTTTCTATGTTTTTGGTTCAAGGATAGACATTTTGAAGGTTTCTTATTTATCATTTAGAGTATACAATGGCTTGTCTTTCTCTTCCCCTATGTCCCTTTAACTCCTCGATGTTCAATATTTTTGTAGATGATTCTTTTGTATTCTCTTTTGATTGTTCCGATGGTGGTTTTTTTCTTATATTCAGTCACACTGCTTTCTTGAATTTGTTCTAGGTATTAGATCATATATTTTGTGCAATTCTTCTTCTAAAAAATCTACAAATAGATTGTACTGGGATTAATATATTTTATTTCCACTACTAAGATCCTCATTAGAGAAGTATAGATTGCAATTTACAGACCTGTCATAGCCATTCTATGTCAAATGAGTTGTATTTGTCTATTCTTGAACCCAATGCAATTCATCCTATGGTTTTATATAATCATATTCTATGGAGTTTTCCAACAAGTTGTTATTTATTAATGGATGTTGAATGGGTTGGTATTCATTTCTTATTCCCCTTTGAAACATTTGAGGGTTAAAATGTATTTTGTACTGATTTTGGTTTCTAGGTCCCCCTTCTTGATCATCTCTAGGGGGTGATTTCCTTCAACTTCCAACCTAGACAACTTATTTGATAAATTCCTTATCAATGTTGACATTTCTTCAATTTTTCATGTCGACATTCAAGAGTCCTTTTTTGTATTTGATGGTCCATATTCTTCCTTTTGTTTTATTTTTTCCTTATCCCTTGAATCTTTTATGGGTTTCATCATTCTTGAAGAAGTCATGTTTCCTTTAATTTATACTACATAATCATGCATCATGAGTAATGTTATGGATCCCCTTTCTCTCAATATTAGTGCAAATTCTAATTCAAAAGCTCCATCATAGGTCACTTTGGTAGCTGCTACTGAAGATTTTATATCAACAAGAATTTTATTGTATATTTTTTAAATCTCTTATTAAAGTCTATGAGGTCTCCATCACTTTTCTTTTTTCATATCTTCAAATCCAATGATAAAATATAGATTATCTATTTTCTCCAGCAATTGCCTCATAAATGTTGCTTTTAATACTTCCCAAGAATCTATTGAATTGGTAATTAAATTCATAAACCATTTTCTAACATATCCTTCTAAAGTTTGAACAAAAAATATCGTAAATACATCACCATGTTCTATAAAATGATTGTTTGTAAATTCTTGGAAAGCTAACATGTGATCTTTTGCAGAGTGATCCTTTTCTCCATCATATTTTCGTAGAATATTTAGATAATTATAAGGAAGAATATTTATATTTTGAGGAATCTTCAAAGTAAAATAACTAGTAGCAACCCATGTATTTTCAAAACAACCTTGAATGGAATTTTTGGATCTAGAGGGAAAGTTAAAGAAGAGTTTTGCAAGTCAATAAGATTTCCCATATGAATTTCAAAAGGAGGATTTGTTTGTTTAACAAGAGTTACATAAATATGAAATTGTTCTTTTGGCTTTTCAATATTATGTTACAACACAACTTCAGTATTAGCTTTACATGATGAAGATGAGGCTCCCCTTTGATGGATATTAATAATGTAACCAGTATTTCATGATTGAACTTCACTAGAATCTCTTGAGGAACTCAGTTCCCCTTGGTATGTATTCTTCCTGGTGCGAGGTTTTCAGCAATGGATTTGTCACATGAATTTGATAGCCAAATATACCTTGTTCACCAATAAGAGGTGGATATGTTGTCATTATTTCCAAGGGAAAATGTTCACTTCTTCATCCACTACAACAACACCAAAGAGATGGTAGTCCTTGAGATGTTCCTATCTAGGGAACTATTCCAAGGCATCAAAATTAAAAATTTGTATGAATTTTAACACTTTAGTCTAAGGAACATAAACCTATGATATTTCTCTCAATTGTTGCAAACAATAAGAACCAATGAAACAAATGATACTTATAATATTATCAACCCATAAAAAAATTCAAGTTTATTAGATAGCCCAGGTTTTTGGTGGAGGGATGAAATAAATGATAGATTTAAGAATGAAGCAAGGGAATCCTGATGAATAAATATGTATTCCTCCTTTTAAAATAAGTAGCATATTGAGTAGATATAATTTTGTATTTAAAACAATATATCCGAGTATGAATGAAATATAATCCTAAGGAAATGATACCTCATATAGTGATAAAACAATTAAATATTTCACAACATTATTCATATATATAAATCATGAAATAATAAACAAGTCATTAAGACATGAAATTCATTTTATTTATATAATATTAGAACACATGGAACATGACCATGCAATAAATTGTTTCCTCTCAGATTTTATTAATCAAAGAAACTAGCTACATAGATTTTAAAGGGCAGTTTGAGAACACAAAAATGTGTAACATAAACTTTAAGAGTTTTAAATATTGATATAACATGAAAATATTAGTATTAATGATTCCACAACATAAATATATATTTATTATAATCCCTAAGGAACTTTACTTAATCCTTGAGCATGAGAGAAAGTTACACTTTCTCAAAAAATGTTGATCCTTTTCTTTAAGATCCTTCTTCTTCATATACTTTTTTTATTCTTGGAATCAACAAAATGTACACTACTCCTTCTAGTAAATATCCTCTATCTATAAATAGAGAATGATATAGATATATTTTCTGAATTTTTATGCATGGCTTCTCAAATCTATGCATGACTCTAAACAACAATAATTAACTATTGTGGTTATTTTCGGTGAATCTGTTGTGATGAGGATTCCCCTTGAGATGACGAGGATAATACTTAATATTTGGAAATATTTTTCCAATCCTTTCCCATAGGGAAGTTATAATTTTTCATCCTTCTAACTCAAAATCAATGGATAATGTATGCACCACTACTTTCCCTTTTAATGATCCCTCCATTCTGCCCATTTTGTTTCATTATTACTGCATTGAGGCATCATGTTGTCATATTTTCCTTATGGTATAAATTCCCATTTACATCCACAATAGAGGGAACCCCTTAATCAATTACATCTGTAAAAATACATTTAAAGAATGCCACATATCTCAAAAGGTTATGGGCCTTTGATTAGGAAATTTGGACCAAAAGTTTATTTTAATGATCCCTTTATTTACCTCCATTGTGGTGTTGGTTCTATCCCCCACCCCTATCACTTTCAATTATTTTTTTTCATTCATAATGCTTATCACATTATGTTTCATTTCTAGCTTATTTTCTTGTTCATTCCATGTCCTTTGATGTCTTGCATAGAAATGCTAGCTAAAAAGTACTCATCTTGAACAACAATGAAATAATTTTAATACTTTTTCATCTCCATTATCATTTTATCCCATAACAAGTGCTGTAATAATTTTAATGATATTTTAACAACCAACCTTTTAGCAGATTGATCCACTTATTTTTGTAATTTGGCCTTGGATTCCCATAACTCTACAATTATATATTCCATTTTCTTGACTGTGTTGTGCAAACCAACAATATCCTCATATTTGTTTAAATAGTATTTCTTAAAGGGCCCATTTCTGCTTCCTTGATATCTGAATATGTCAAAACCTTAGCTAGGTCATCTGTAGGTTCTACTTGTCCATATTGTGATATAGTGGACTTGGATGTTGGAAGATTAGTGTTCCATCATTAACCTTCTATTCTCCTGCTGGGATTGCTCCAATTTTTCCTTATACTCGCATTTTCCTACAAATTTGATCTGTTTATTCTTGTATAGCTATTAGTTTTGGAGTTCATACATGCTCATTATTAGGCACCCTAAGCTTCTTTTTCAAAACTTGAGTCTCTTTGTATTTTTCTTTAATCAGTGACTGAATAGGTGTTGGATTATTTGGATCCATACCTAATACAACTAACTTTTGTTCAATCTCATTTATTTTCAAATGTTTACCTTTATTTTCCACCTTTTCCTATTTTAATTCTTTTTAGTTTTTTTAACTAGATTCTGGAGCTTTCCATTTGCACTAACAATAGATTATAGAAATTACCTAAAAATAATTTATCCATTCTATTCATGCCAATCAATTTTATCAGTCACATTTAGTAAATCTCATTTTACCTTGACTTGAGTACCTTTCTAATCCTCTGTTGATTTTAAATTCTATGTTTTTTGTTCAAGGATATCCATTTAAAGCTTAATTATTTAACATATAGAGTAGATAATATCTTGTATTTATCTTCCCCTGTGTTCCAAAACTAAGGGTATAAATCCATTTTTAACTATACATTGTGACTTTTTGTTTACAGGTAATGAGAGAATAAGGTAGGCTTGGACTGGGAAGTTCCAAGTTCAGAAGGGGTTGCTTGTATCTCAATCTTAGGCAGAGTTGTTGAAGTAAAATTATCAATAGTACCAATAGGATCACTTTATGTGGCATTTTGACCCTTATGCTCAACCATGGACCCCTGCAAATCAATTTTACTTTTCTTACTGTTGGTTTGATCCTCTAATTTTTCCTCCACATCCATATTTGAGTGAAATTTTGCTCATGTTCTTTTGAATCCTATATCTTATTTTTTAGGAGTAGAAATGAAATTTTTCTATAATACATGTGAATGTTGTGTAAGATGACCCTATAGAACATACTTGACCAGTTCCCAACTCTCTATATTTGCATCTTTTGACAATGTTCATTTGGTTGATGCACATACTCAACAAAATTAGTCATTTGTATCATGTGTTAAATGATGATAATCAACCAAGAATATTTTATATATGCATGGTACAAATTCCCCTCGACTTCCAATGTACACTACTATTATTTTTTTATAAGTACATTGATGTTCCATTTGACACAATAATCCAAAGATTGTTCCAATAACACATGTTATTAGAGGAAATGGTAAGAAAAATCCTTTGGAGATGGTATGGACACTTACTATACACAAATCATAGGGGTTTTCTTTATAACTTGAAGCAGTTTATATTTAGAACACATAGCAGCAAGGGTTGACCTTCACATCCATATCAAGAATCAAATCATTAGATGGTTTACACATATCACAACCTTTCTCATTTGATCCTTATTCCAAGGTGAAAATTAGTGCATCTTTTACAATTAGGAATAAAGAAGAGCAATAGTTAAACTCCTTTTCATTGTAACTTCTGTTATAGATATTTTCATTGTGCATAAGATGATTTTTTTCATGTTCTTGTCATTTGAACTTCCCATTTATATTTTTATCATGTCATAATTTTTTATATTTTGAATGTGTTATTTTTATTTGTATCTCTTATCCATGAAAGTCACGGCAGTTGAAAATCTATGCATTTCTTATATGGAAGAAAGATAACACATTGATGGCTCCCACCTTTGATTATAAAAGAATCACTCATTTGGTCAAATGAAGCATCCTAAAACACAACTATGGAGATAATACACATAGATTAAGATCACAAGGAAGACACTTAGTTTTGATTATATGTAGATTTAGAAAATATTTGTTTTGTTGATTATTTCCCTACCTTTTTATGATTAAATGTGTCAAAAAGATACTAATAAACCTAGTGATCTAGAAGAGTATGAAGGAACCATGTTCCATCTCACATTATCCATGATTCAACATCTAGAAGGAGCACCATTTTTCACTAAGTTCCAAGTTATTTGAAGCCAACGGGAAGATGGTGAATGACCAATACTAGTCTTGTTAGAAAACTCCCTCTTTTCACCAAAGAATAAAATCCAATCATTAACTCATGGTCATCAATGAGTGAAGCACTCCCAAATTACCAACATATTTTGTTCCAATATTGAAAAAAACATGTAGTAGATTTGACACAACTTGAATATCTATCACTTGGAGGCCTAGTCCCCGAGTCTTTATAGCACACAGATGCTAATACTTATCTCAAGTGATCTCACCAGCATGCTTGACTTCAATTACATGAATATATTTTGCATAGACTAGATGTAGCAGTCATAATAGATATACATTTTTATATTTAAACCAGATGTTACGGAGAAAAATTCCTATGGATTGGGGTGGACCATAATAGACAGTATGACACCAGAAATTAATCCATTCCAATATGCTAAATAAATATAAAAAAAGTTTAACACTAAGGGATGAGAAGTGTACCTTATTTCAAATGTTTGTAGTAGATCCCCATTGAGCTTTCAATCATGCTTGCACCTACATTTGATTCTCAACAACAACGAAATACACAAGCATGATCAATATTAATCGTTAGAACATACTCTAGCATATATAAATCCAATATATAATCAAAGAAACTACATCCATGGATAAAAATATTCATAGTTAAGCATATAATGGACGAGAAATACATATTCCTATTAAATATAAACAAATATGTAAGTGACAAACTCTATCGACGCCTTGTTGAAATCGAAAAACCAAGTCCTTCACCTACACCTCCACCAATTCAATCCTCCATATCAATGGAAATCTCACAAGACAATGGCAAGCTTGGGAAGAGCATTAATGGTTGCTCAAATGACAAAGGGATGCAAACTCAAATATGCAAGAATGGGGCACAAATACACTATAGTTTCTTTCCTCTCACAAGTTCTCCTCCTCTAATGCATCCAAGTAGCTCAATATATAGCCCTTCAATAAGAGGTGAAGGGTCGAGTGGGAGAGTTGCTAGGCATATGGAAGGCCAATAGTCAAGTTATTCATTACTTGATGAGAGAAAACTCCAAATATTTTATTTTTGAGCACATTTTTCGATGTACGTGGGACATAGTGGAGCAATATGCACATACACGCGATCTGTAATTTGGTGGCCCACATATACCAATAAATGAGACTTTTTTAAGAGATTTTTTGGATCATCAAAGTTAAACTAAGCAAAGGGGGTCCAACAATTCTGCATAGGGATAGGGTAGGCCATAAAAAAATATCTATCAAGTGTGGTAAAATAAAATATAACATATTCCCCGCAATGTGTGAGGTCAAAGGGGTAACATGATGGACAAAATACATTATAACAATCCTAGAAGTGGAGTAATGAAGACCCAAGTGGAAAAAATGGCCACTCATCAGTACAATACAATGATAGATATCTACATGTGACTGTAAAGATGAAGTGTAGCACTCCCCGGATACATAATAGTACAATGGCCATGAATAGGCATAATAAACATATGTCGCATATGGTCATTACCTCATACAATATATAGTGAAATAAGATATTCATACTAAATGCAGACATCTAATGGTACACTGCAATATGATCATGAGAACTGATATCTCATAGATACTGGCATGATGAAGGAGGTAGAATGTATGGAATGCCACCAACCTCATAAGTCTTCTACACAAATCGCCGCTAGTACATATCCCATCATGTGAATAAAAGTGTCAAGGTCGAACATGATGGACCATCATCTAATTACCGGTCATTGATGTATACTATTAATAGATGCGAGATATCCCACTGATAATGATAATGAGAATTAAGTTACATAGTGCAATCAACAAGTGTGAATAGATGTGTTGAGTTTGAACACTTGAGAGAGTCCATCGATCAGGGGACATTGATGTATTCCCAAATCTGTCGATGATGAGAGGACCTACCACTGATAGCTACAAGTCTCAAGGAAATTGATGGACTCTAGATACCTATTCTAGAATAAATGGTATGAAGTTGATGGAATGGAATCTACTGGAAGGAGGGAATTAAGGCATCCCCCATCAACCAAAATGAGGTACACATCAATACTGTATAATTTGGAAGAACTCAAACAAACAAGATGTGTAAAAACCAATAACTATATCAGGAATGGATGACATGAAAAAAAAGATAACTGAGGAGTGGTCGACTCAAGATAAAACATCCTTCGAACAAGAGCATAAGGAAAATGGAGACTCATTGGTAGCATAGACTCAACATGGAAATTGGGAAAAATATGTGACACAGGAAGCATTGACAGAGGCTCCATAGGGACTGGAATCATAACGAGATGGTGGAGAAAACTCAAAGTAACAAGTACAACTATAAAATTCATGCTAATAACCCAACCAATGGATGGAATATACAGTGCTATGTTCAAAGGCGACACAGCATGAGAGCTACCAAAGTGATATCATTTCTTGTTTGAATTTTTATGCTTTTTTATTTTTTTGTCTTTTTCATATTGGAAATATTGAAAAAGAATAAAATTGCTTATAGTACATAGCTAGGAGGAACCGAGTGTCGCAGTCAAGAAAAGTTGTTCCAAGAAGTGGATCACACCTATGCTTAATGCAAGGAAGCATGTACATGATAAGGACACTCGGGGGAATGTCTCCTTCGGGTATGGGGTGATAAATATGCAAAATATATATGAGAGACTCTTCTTGGCTAGGATTTAGACAAGCTCTGACTATATGGCTTATAAAAATGAAGCAGGGAGTCGTCATAAGGCTCAATATGATAAGAAAACTCATGGAATGCAATTACAACTTGATATAAATGGGAGTCCCTATGGGATATGGCTAGCATAAGGTTCAAGAAAGAATATGAGGCTCTTTCTCAAAGACATGGCAGACTACAAGGGACTCCCAAACCTAAGGGAGGACTTTCAGCGGTACCAAATGGAAAAGCATGATCTATCTAGGGAACCCATGAGTTGGAAGGATTTACCACTTACATAATGCCACTTCTAGTAATAGTGTGAATTTTTTGTAACATCATGAAGTGGTTTCATACCTATAGTTAAGGTGACATGTTCATAGGACAATGCATGATCCATGAGGAAAAGTGGCCCTATCCTATATGCTAGTTCGAATTTATACCTGTTATAGACACGAACGGGTTAAGACCTCATAAAAAGTGCACCTGAAACGAGTCTGTACACCAAAAAATTAGGCCAAAACAACTCAAAAATGTTTATAAAAGTCCAAACTATAGCCTAAGTGGGTAAAAATTTTAAAATAAATTGATAAATAGTAAAAATTGACATTTTTACCATACCATTTTGTTTTTTACCACAAATAGTGCATATGGAGCCATTTCGACCACAAACTTCAACTGTTGATTCTTAGAGCTAGGAGAAAAGGAATCACGAACCATGAGGACTAGGTAAATCCTACTCTCATTCCTCATATATTCCATGGATTTATTTTCATTTTCCATGGTGTATTTTTTAGTTTGGAGCAACCATAAATGGGTATCCCATCCCACGTGGGTCACAAGCTTTCGGGTCATGTATAAGGCCTGATGTATGCAGGAAAATCACATCCTACCCATGTACATATGCTACTATTACCAAAACACATCATGTATAGGGCCATGTATACCCAATTTAATGGCAAAAACTCAACAAAGTTGAATGTTTTCTGACAGGACGGTGTTGGAATGGAGGGAGTGTGAACATGAGGATATGGATAGGGAAGCCTACTGAGACATAAATGCTCAACAAGATATAAAACGATGTGAATCATACACATTTTGGAATCTTAGGGGTTTGAGGGCCCAACCAAGACTTCTTCAGATGTTTGTTGACTATTGGGACCCAGACACAAAGGATTTTCAGCTAGATGGGATGCCCCCCAAGACTAGAAGTGGAAGATATATATTTCATTACTAGACTATCCCACTGAGGTGAGGTAGTAAACTTACAATATCATGGGGTGGGTGGAGGGCTCACCATCGAGGAGTATATAGTAGTTTATTTCCTTTCGAATACTAAGAAGATCATAAGCTAGGTTTTGGTGAACTCCATCCAGATCCTGAGTCTCAAGGTGATAGCTTCGGTACTAGCCAAGATAGCAGGGTTGGAATCACTTCATAAATTCTTCAGGCCTCTCATGTTTTATTGATTGGAGTGTATGATATGTATAGTGTATGATTAGAGCACATCATTATTGAATTCTATGAAACAACAATTGACAGAATGCAAGATGGGAAGGATAAAGAACTTTAGGTTCTCCATCATACTTAGAAATTTCTTCTTCAAGTAGGTACTAGGCCTTATCCCAAGGGTCAAGGTTCCTCCACATATTTTACGAGATCCATCCCAAACCCATAGGGTGGAGGTGATGTGGCGGTTTGGGGGGGGGGGGGGNTTGAATTTCACAGAGACCCAAACATGCCACTACAACTAGGTGCCACATACAATGACATAGGTAAAAATACCAAAGGTATTTTGAATTATTTTATTTTTTTGTATTTTTGATACATAAGGAAATCATAAACATGTTTTTGGTGGTATCACGTACTGACATTGATCATGTGTATGCAGATGTGGATCCAAGATGGCCAGATGATTTCCCTTGACATCGTCGGAGGGGATGAGGGGACAACATGACTAGTACAGACATCGAGTGGATGCTCCAGAACATACACAAAAAATTCTCCATACTGACACACAGGGTATCCCTGGTGCAAGTTGAGGACTTTCCAGAGGCTATGTAGAGACACGTAGTAGGAGTACCCTATATGTGGGTTAGACTATTCTAGCGGTTGGCCAATGCAGTTGTTTGTTACCATGATCATCACCCCGGTCCACAAGCGTAGATGCCTATATATATTTTTTGTATCGACCGTATAGTTTTTTGGTGGCTTAAAGCCTCGATTATGTATCATTATATTTTGTACTATGACACCATTTTGAACTATATTTGGAATTTAAAAAACCTATAGTAATTTCCTTGGCATATTTACATGTGTGTTAAAATGTGAATGGAATGTGTATGCTTTGTTATTGATGTAACAAATTCCACTCTAAAATGTAATTTGGATTAGATTCAGAAACATGATTGTAAATCCTAGGAACATGAATGTATGTTATGTAGTCAAATTGTCATTCTAACAATATTACCCGTAAGAACCTTTGCAATAAAGTAGGACACATGATATGATACACATCATTTAATTGTGACACAACTAGATGTGATTCAAGGAGGACTTCAAGAGATCGAACACCATTGGAGATGGAATCGTGTAGTAACTCAATCATGGTGTTATACTCAGCAACATTATTTTATGATGGCCGGAGACATACACCTCTTGAAGACCCACATGACCCTCAGTTGTATCAATGACACAAGAAGTAGAAGATATGTTCTGGGTATGGAGGCTACCACCAGCATCATATCCTAGGTATAATGAAGATTATGTCAAAATCTATTACAACAAGGGTAAGAATGTCAACAAACTGAATCACTACAAGGGGACCAAAAGTAATTTATGAAAATTGTACGATAATATACAAGATATTAGCCTCAAATGAGAATTAGGGATCGTATTTCTTGAGATAGAGCCCATTTATAGGCTCTTCCAAGGTTGTCCCTTTATAATCCTCTAGATCATCATATGCTCCCTTCTCTAAGATACATTTTACCACATAAGGCCCATGCCACATGGGGTTGAAATTACCCACCCCAAATGATTCATTGTCTTGGTCATACAGGAGGACCAAGTCATATTCATTAAATATATGGGGATGAATAGACTTATGGTACTGAGCCTTCACATGACACTTATTTATCTCAAGATCCACTACGACATCCTGACGTTGCTCATCAAGGTGCTCTAAGCGGACCAAACATTCTTCCAACTCAGAAGTCTCTGGTAAGATCTCTATGGCTAGTTTCAATGAGTTAATTTCACATTCAATCGGTAAAACCGAATCCACCCCATGTACTAATTAATATGGAGAAAAATTGGTGGTAGCCTTAACTGTGGTTCATTAATCCCATAAAGCATGGTAAAGCATAATGTGCCAATTGGTCTTGCTTTGTCTAACGGTTCTTTTTTAGAATGGACTTAAGGGATTTATTTACTGCTTCAACCTGTCCATTCACTTGAGGATGATAACAAGAAGAGTACTCTTCCTTATATCCCAGTTTTGAAGATAATTCATCCATCATCTTATTTTGAAAGTGTCTTCCATGGTCAATAACAATCTCTCTCAGGATACTGAACCAAGTGATGATCTGATTGAATACGAAATAAGCGACTGTCTCACCATCAGATTTAATAGTAGGCATGGATTCTTCCCATTTTGTGAAATGGACCATGACCACTATGATGTGATGGTGCCCCCCATCCAAGGCTTGGTTTCAATCCATAAATTCCACCACCCACTTGGTGAAGGGACCGATAGTGATAATAGGATGTAATGGGGCAGGATACGAGCACACATTCTGTGTAAACACCTAGAAAGGGTGCAGGCACCGCTTGACTGCATTAACATGATAATATAAGAATCTTTTGAGTTGTAGAAAGCCCATATATATGACCACCACATGCCCCACCATGGAAATCATTCAACACAGTCTTAGCCTCAGCATGAGTCAAACATTGATGAAAAATGGAATCCACCACACAAAAATACAATGTGTCATTGATAATAAGGTAGTTCTTAGCATTATGTCGTAAACGTCGACGTCTGTCCTGCGATAGGTGAGGAGGAACCTTCAAAGTATGAACGTATATGATGATATCACCATACCAAAGGTCTGCAATCAAAATAAGGAAGATATGTTCATCCACAAAGGAATATTCATGAATTTCATCTTCATCCAAACTAAGGAGATCTAAAATGAGCTCCATAAAATCTAATGCTTTCTTCGACTTTGCTGAAACAAACTTGAAATCAAATTATTGCAAAATACAAATCCATTTATTGTACTTTCCCCATATCATTTGTCTAGTCAAGATAGACTGAAACAGATTGATATGAGCTACAACCATAGTCTGGCAAAGCAGTATATAATGTCTCAATCATTGTACTATATGAACAGTCGCTAAGACTAGCTTCTCAACATGACTATATCAAAGTTATGCATCAATGATATTTTGGCTAAGATAGTAGATAACATGCTCTTGGATCTCGTCTTCCTCTTGAACCAAAACCATTGCAATCATCTCTTGAGACACAAACACATATAATAGGAAACCACGGTTGTAGTTAGGTGGATTAAGCACTGGGGCTGATGCCAAGCCTTTCTTAAGTGCATCGAAAGACTCTTGTGCTTGCTCATCCCATATGAATGGAGTATCCTTCTTCAAAAGGTGCATAAAACCCTTGGTCAAATTGGAGAAATGTTACACATAAATATCGTCACCATCATGTGATGAGGCCCAAAACATCAGAAATTTCCCTCAATTCCCAAAACTGTGAAGTTGGATATTGGCCCATACTCATAATTGCATATCTAAGTCCACCACTTCCTTTTACTTTAATGCAATGAGTGTTACCTCCTTTCGTAACTCTTATTGTCTCTTGACAATAAGCAGTGCCACGGACTACCCCTTGGTCAAGGAGCAGCTCCACCTTGGTAACGCTCTGTTTACATGGTGAAAGAGCGGTGCTCGAGTTTTAAAAGGAAAAAGAGAAGATTCACGAAGCTTCTCGAAGTAATACTTTGTGGCACCCTCATCCCTACTCTTGTGGACCACCTGTACTTGAGATCCACCCTAGTAGGATCTCCCTTCCACCTCAACCATCCCTATCCTCCCAAGGCCTATAAAACCCAGCTCATCTGTTAGGATATTTAGACACTTAGGAGTTAGTTAAGATCAAATTATGTAATATATCCATTAGGTAAACTGTGTTTATTTAGTATGCATTAGTATGCATTTGTAAATATTCTAATCCGACGGTCACGATATGCTCTAGACATAAAGTGATCTGACGGTTCAACTTCTCTTAGATCATACCTACCATTGATCCATGGCTTAGCGCCCGATTGGTCCATGATCTCTATTTAAAGAGCATGGAGGGTCCTTCGAAATTTGATTGATTATGAGAAGCTCATATATAACTTTCTTTCTTTTTCATAATAAATTGCTCCAAGTAGCTATTTGGTTAGGGCTGTGGACTATTTCCCTCTCGAGGGTTTTAACCACATGACAAACATCATGTGTTGATCTGTGATATATTTGTGTGAAGTAGTTGCTCAAGGTGTTTGATCTTTTGGGAGTACCCTGTGTACCCAAATATGGTATCAGAGCGTTTATAAAGAGCTGCTTTCGGTTTTGATCAAGATATGGAACTGATGTTGCTAAAAATTTGAAAGGGTTTTTGGTTCTAGAGTTTCTATGCATTTGTGGCCTATGGGAACTATTCCATTGCATCTGGAGCATCATTTCCATTGGGAAATAGTTTTCGTTTCACTGAAAACCATTTTCATTTGATCCAAAAACACCCATTTCGGAAAATATGAATGTATAATGTTATGGTGACGGATTTGTTTAATTTTTTTTAAATATCTCATATTTTTTTAGTTTTATTATTAGATCTTTATTGTTTTAATCTTGGACTATTTCCTTCCCTGGCTACGTATGCTCTTTGTCGTGCACCTTGTGCGATCGCGGCGAATCAGAAACAGAAAAGGGAAAATTTTTTTCTTATCTTCTCGGCTACATATGATCTTTGTCGTGCACCTTGTGCGATCACGGCAAATCAGAAACAACAAGAAAACTTGAAAACATAGACTTTCCAGGTAAACTAACCATGATCTAACCCCATTGTGTGGAAAAAGTTTTTTTTGTTTTTGTTTTTCGTTTTTTTTGTGATTTGCAGGAAAAAAAAGCAAGCACGGAGAATGAGAAAGAAGAGTAAAAAAAAAAAAAATCCCTCTTCTTCTTTCTATTATTTTACGTACCTTTTAAACTTATCTCACTTGGTCCAAAGTTTCTTTATTCCTTAATAGGTCTTGAGTTCAAGTCTTATTAAGCTACTTTTTAGTGCATGCTGTTACAGTTGATTTTACCACACATGGTGGATCACACCTTTATGGCCTTCCATGTCCCTCTGCAGACTCTTTAGACCCCATGGACCATTTTTGTACCTTTGATGTTTCCAAGATCATCCCTAAAAACATGTCTTATTTGATATACGTGACTTTTAAACCTATTCTCGCGTATATACGTGGATTTGACCCTTAAACCCGTGTACATCGGGATGTGTGCAAAAGGCCAAATAGTTTTGGAGTTTTCCTTGATTTGGATCCGAATCACTTGTCTCTTGGCCTTCTATATGCCTTGAGATTGTTCGGATTCGACCTTCCATTACCCCATTGAAGCACTATATAAGGAACCCTTTGGATACATTGAAATGAATTGAAGAGCAAGAGAACTATAGTCCATTGTTACCAGAGCTTATACTTGAGTCTACATCCCTTTGTCCCTTGGAGCACTTTATGTTCTTCCTCAGTTCTCGTGACTTTGCATGTCGACCATTCTCGGTACTGATACTAGTTCGTGCACATTATGATTGAGACCTTCCACATTATACAGCTTTGTTGAGTACCTCGTCTTGGATGATGGGGGATGCCTTAATTCCCTCCTTCTAGTGGATTTCATCCCATCGAATTCAGACCATTTATTCTGGGATAGGAATCTAGAGTCATTTTTGAGTTCCTTGAGACTTGCAGTCATCGGTGGCAGGTTCTCTCGCCATCAACAGTTTTTGGGAATACATCAATGTCCCCTGATTGATGGATCCTTTCAAGTGTTCGACCTCAACACCTTTATTCACACTTGTTAGTTTGCACTCTAGTACCTTGATTCCCATTTTCATTATCTGTGGGTGATCTCACGTTTGTTAACGGTATACATCAATGACCGGTAATCAGACGATGAACTACTATGTTCGATTTCGACACTTCTATTCACACAGTAGGACATGTACTCGTAGCATATTGTATAGAAGACCTTCCATATTGGTGGCATTTCATATATGTTATCTCCTTGATCGTGCCAGTGTTCATGAAATTTCATCTCTCGTGACTTGATTCCAGTCTATGTCAAATGTTTCCAACCATCATGGAGATTCTGATCTATCTATATTGTACGTGGAGATGACCACACATGTCATATTTTCTATCATGCTTATTCATGGCCATTGTACTCTTATGTATCTGGGACTGCTATATCTACTTGCAGTTATCTACAGAGTTTGATTATTGTATTGTGGTATTGGATGGATGGTTCTTCCACCTGGTTCTTCATCACTCCACTTATGGGATGGACTTATAATGTATTCCGGCCATCATATGACCCCTCTGACCTCACACATTAGGGGGCATCTGTTACAGCTAATTTTACCACACATGGTGGATCACACCTTTATGGCCTTCATTGTCCCTCTGCATACTCTTTAGACTCCATGGACCATTTTTGTACCTTTGATGTTTCCAAGATCATCCCCAAAAACATGTCTTATTTGATATATGTGACTTTTAAATGTATTCATGCGTACAGCGGGATGTGTGCAAAAGGCCAAATATTTTTGGATTTTTCCTTGATGTGGATCTGAATCACTTGTCTCTTGGCCTTCTATATGCCTTGAGATTGCTCGGATTCGACCTTCCATTACCCCATTGAAGCACTATATAAGGAACCCTTTGGATACATTGAAAGAAGAGGAATTGAAGAGAAAGAGAACTATAGTCCATTGCTTCCAGAGCTTATACTTGAATCTGCATCCCTTTGTCCCTTGGAGCACTTTGTGTTCTTCCCAAGCTTGCCTTTGCTTGTGATCTTGCTATCGAGAGATGGAGGGTTGAAGTGGTGGAGGCCCAAGTGGAGGACTCAGTTTCTCCGATTCGCAGACGTCTAGACAAAGGTTGTCACTATTGTAATCTCTATTTTATATTAATAGAAATATCTTTTCCTATCCAATAATTTGTATTTAAATGAGTATTGAATCCATGGATGCTTTTAAATGCTTATATGTTATTGATTATATATGCTAGAGTAGGTCTAACACAATTATATATAGCATGCTTGTCTTGTTTGCTGAATGTTGAGATAGCAAATTACTTATACAAGTGAGAGTGGAAAAGCTCAATAGGGATATACATCAACCGTTCGGAATAAGGTATGTATCGGATCCTTTAGTGTTAGACGTTTTTTTTCTCTTGCATATTGGAAAGGATTGATTTCTGCAGTTACTGTGTCTATTGTGGTAGCCCAAGCCATAGGAAGTTTTCTCCGTAACACATGCAATTTCTATTTTCAAGTTACTTTATTGTAAAAGTGCATCTCACTTAACTAAAATAAAATAAAAAGTGAGTCACTTAAGTCTTTTAATTTATTGGCGCACTATTTAAAGTAACATTATTGTAAAATTAAACATCACTTATTCTACAAAAGTGATTCACTTAAAAGCAACTTTATTGTAAAGTGATTGTCAAAGGTTGATCTTGGAAGAGGGAAGTTCCTTTTTTTTAGTTGGTCAAGTTAATATTTTTCACGTCACTATTGGGGACATCTTCAATATTTTCTTTGATCAAGCATAACTTCATCATCCAGAATCATTTTTCAGTGTTGTTTTTTTTTAAAACCGCATATTTTTTTCTAGCTCTTTTCATCTAGACATTTAGTTTCTATTCTTTTAGTCATTATTTTACAGTATGGTCACCCCTTGTGATATTATACTTACAAGTTCTAACTATTTCTCATGGAAATATCGTATGGAGGATGTTCTGCGAAGTAGGGTACTTTTCAGGATAACCTCAGGGAAAGAAACAGAACCCATTGATGATGATACGAAAATTAAATGGAAAAATATATGTGATGAAGCTCATGGATTAATTGGGATGTCAATCTCTATTGATTTGCGATTCCACATATCTGGAATTGATGAACTTGATAAAGCTTGAGAAAAGTTGGAATCTGTGTTTGATAAACACAATGAAATTTGGGGTCATCAACTTGAGAATGAGTTGATTTCCTTGAATCCAAATGATTTTTCATGCATTCAAGACTATTTATCTAAGTATAAAACTATTAGACTCTTATGTGCAGAATGCAAGATTAAGAAAGAAGACAAACAATGTATTTATCATATTCTTTCCAAACTTGGACCTGCATATTCTATTTTTGTATCTACATTCTACTCCATGAAAGAATCCTTGACTGGAGCTAGCTATCAAGAGCCTAGTCTTGAATCCTTTTGTGATTCCTTAATTAGAGAGCAAGATACACTCATTCATCTTGGAATAATTAACAATGCAGTTACATCTTGAAAGCCTTATTGTCCCAACAAAAAGAAAAGTCCAAGCCTCCCAAGAAACAAAATTTTTGCAATAATAAGCCAAACAACAAGGATCCCAAACCCTCTTAGTCAACTCCTTCTTTAAAAAATGACAAAGGATCCAAGACAAAATGAAAGAAGACCGAGCGTCATTGCAATTTTTGTGGGAAAGATAATCATGATGAATCTAAGTGTTTCAAGAAGATGACAGCCTTGGAAGCAGCAATGAAGGAGCACCACATCATCCTAGATTCATCTTCAGAATCTACCTCTCATGGACATGCACTTTGTGCTTCTGGTTACTCTTATACTACATCTTCTTCTTCTACTTCAATTGAATGGCTCATTGATTATGGAGCATCTTATCATATGGCTAAGGATCAAGCCATATTTTCTACTATGCATAAATCTAACACCAAACAAATATTTGTTGGTGATGATAGATCTCTAAGTGTTGTAGGATCTGGAATAGTTCCAGTAGAAAATGGTCATTTCAATGGTGTATTATGTGTTCCAAACATTTCCTGCAATTTGTTATCAGTCTATCAAATTAATCATTTAGGTGAAGGTAAAACTGTATCGTTTACACCTCACCAAGTTGTAATCAAGGATTTTAAAAATCCTCAAAATGTTCTTGCTACTGGAACTATTGATGATATTACCAAGTTTTGTAAATTTAACAACTTTGGGTCATCACCTTTTCCTTCAGTTTTTGTTGCTCATAGTGATAACTTGAGAAAACTTTGGCATGAGCGATTTGGTCACTTAAATTATCACTCATTGCAACAACTATGTAAATAAAATATGGTGATTGGTCTTCCAATGGTATCTTGCAAGGATGGTGTTTGTTCTAGTTGTGTACTCAAAAAACATCATTGGGATTGTTTTGACAAACGTGCCTCTTGGCATGCCTCGATTCCCTTGGAGCTTGTGCATAGTGACTTGTGTGGCCCTCTTCCATCTGCATCCTTTTCTAGTTTCAAATATTTCTTAACTTGCATTGATGACTACTCCATATGCACTTGGGTTTGCTTCCTAAAACTTAAGAGCAAAGTATTTAACATGTTCTTGACCTACAAGGCCCTTGTTGAAAAACAATCTGGTCATCAAATTATTAAGTTAAGATCTGACAATGGAGGAGAATATGTTAACAACAAGTTCACTACCTTTTGCACTGAACAAGGAATCCAACAACAACACACTATTCCATATACACCACAACAAAATGGTGTAGTTGAACGGAAGAACCACACTTTAAAAGAAATGGCTAATTATATGATCCAATCTAAGGGACTAAGTCTTCTATTCAATATTGGGTTGAGGCCATAAATTGTGCAAATTACATTTTTAATTACACATCCACTAAAGTTTTACAAGGTATAAAACCAGAAGAAGCATGGAGTAAAATTAAACCAGATGTAAGTCACTTTCATGTGTTTGGTTGTGAAGCATGGGCTCACATTCCGAATGAAAAATGGAAAGCATTGCAGCCTAAAAGTGAAAAGTGAATATTTGTTAGATATTCTGAAGATGTAAAAGGTTATATACTTCTTCAGCCCCATTCACATGATATAATCATTAGAAGAGATGTTAAATTTGATGAAAATATCTTAGCCTACGAGCCTAACTTGGCAGGTGTTCCATCTTTGGCATGCAAGCCTGACTCGGCGATTGTTCCTTCTTCTTATTCTTCTTCTTCCAAATTCCTTAACAGGTTTCCGATGATGACAGTGAGGATGAAAATCCACCTCCACCTTCTCATGTTCCTCCAATTGCACCAGCACCAATGCTTCGTCGATGGGTCTGTTCAACATGTGAAGCAACTGGTGATCTTGCCGGTGATCCTATAGATCAACGTCAAACACGTTCTCAATTTCAGTGAGCCTCTTCTCTTTTGGCTCAAGTTTCTGAGAATCATGATCCAAAAATAATTTCAAAAGCTTTGGGAAATCCAGATTGGGATGCAGCTATGGATGAAGAATATCATTCCTTAATGGCGAACAATACTTGGGATCTTGTCCCTCTTCCAAAAGGAAGAAAACTTGTCAGATGTAAATGGGTCTATGGAAACTAAGTATGCATCAGATGGAAGTGTTGAAAGACTTAAGGCAAGTTTAGTTTCCAAAGGTTTTTCCCAAGTTGAAGGGATTGACTACAATGAAAACTTTTCTCCTGTCACAAAAATGAATTCCATCCGCCTTGTTCTTTCCCTTGCAACCTTACATAATAGGGAAGTCCATCAAATGCATGTCAAGTATGCATTTTTACATGGTGATTTACAGGAGGAAATTTACATGGAACAACCTCTTGGATATGTTCAGGATAACTCTAGACTTGTCTGTCTCCTTAAGAAATCCTTATATGGCCTTAAGCAAGCTCCTAGAGCTTGGTATGACAAAATGGATAGCTTTCTCCTTGACACTAGTTTTTCTAGATGTCATTTTGACCCCAATGTCTATACCAAGAAAGTAGGAAACCATCTCATCATACTTATTCTTTATGTTGATGATCTTATCCTTACTAGTAGTGATCCTAAACTTATAACCCATGTGAAATCTAGTCTTAATAAAAATTTTGAAATGTTAGACTTAGGACATTTGCATTATTTTATTGGTCTCCAAGTCTTGCAATCCAAATAAGGAATATTTCTTTCTCAGTCTAATTATGCTTGTGACCTTCTTCGTCGCTTCCACATGGAAGATTGTAAACCAACCCCTTCTCCCTTCAAGTATGGAGTCAAACTTTCTACCACTTGTACTTTCCCTGAAGTAGATGCCACCTTGTATTGTCAGCTTGTTGCTATTTTTTTTATACTTGACTCATTACCATCCTGACCTTTCCTTTGACGTTGGTCGTGTTGCCCATTATATGCAAACTCCTCATGAAAGTCACTAGAAAGAAGAAAAAAGAATACTTCGATATATTCGAGGTACAATTCAGTTTGGGATTCATTATAGTATAGGGGGGAACCTTTTTTGGTTGGTTTCACTGATTCAGATTGGGCCAACAATCCTGATGATCGAAAGTCTACTACAGGTTATGTTTTCAGTCTCAAATATAGACCTGTCACTTGGGCTTGTAAGAAACAACAATCTCTTGCTCTTTCTTCAACAGAAGTAGAATATCGAGCCACAGTTAATGCCAGTCAGGAAGCTTTATGGCTTTGAAAGATCTTTTCAGAGTTTGGATTCGAGCAGCAGCAACCTACTCCACTTTAGTGCGACAATCAAAGTGCCATCAAGCTTGCCAAATATCTAGTTATACATCAACAAAGCAAACACATTGAGCTACACATGCACTTCATCAGAAATATTGTTCATGATCGTGTTCTTGAAATGCTCTATTGCCCTATAGATGATCAAGTTGCAGACATCTTAACCAAATCTATTACAGAAGCGAAGTTTTCTAAACTTTGATCTATGTTAGGAGTTCAGGAATGTGTCCTTAAGGGGGGATATGCTCTAATGCCTCCTTCCTTCTCCTGATAGTTTCACTCTTGTAAATCCTTCAATCCTATCCCAATTTTTTCTTAAGGGGGGATGTTAGGATATTTAGACACTTAGGAGTTAGTTAAGATCAACTTGTGTCATATATCCATTAGGTAAATTGTGTTTCTTTAGTATGCATTAGTATGCATTTGTAAATATTCTAATCCGACGGTCACGATATGCTCTAGACATAAATTGATCTGATAGTCCAACTTCTCTTAGATCATACCTACCATTGATCCGTGGCTTAACACTCGATTGGTCCATGATCTCTATTTAAAGAGCATGGAGGGTCCTTGGCTAGTTGATCAATTATGAGAAGCTCATATATAACTTTCTTTATTTTGCATAATAAATTGCTCCAAGTAGCTATTTGGCTGGGGCCATGGACTGTTTCCCTCTCAAGGGTTTTAACCACGTGACAAACATCGATGTGTTGATCTGTGATCTATTTGTGTGAAGCGGTTGCTCAAGGTGTTCAGTATTTTGGGAGTACCCTGTGTACCCGAACATCATCCTCCATGGTTGAGAGAGAGAAAAGTTATGATGTTGCACCAAGGTTCTAGCCAAATCCAGGGTGAGCATAGAAGGGGAAAGTTGGAGCTTTGAGGACAAGACATGGCATGTGAAGGAGAATCACAACACTAAGGAAATGGTTGTAATATTTCTTTTTCATTTTAATGAAAATATGATCCCTTTCCCATAAAAAGTATTATGTTTTAATCATTCATTTTATTATTGGTTTCCTTAGTCACTAATTTAGAACTGTAGACAATTTTTTGGTACCTTTGATCTCGCTTGTTTGTTTGATGTGTTTGTGCAGGTACATCCGTGGAGATACAACACCATAGGAGACAACTACATCACACTACAGAATAGCCAAAGGACTCATTCCATATATCTACAATCTCTAGGGAAAGTATTCCATCCTTGTTATCACTCATTTGTTCTAGATCTGAACCATTCAGACCTAGGAAAAGAGCTGTTGTCAGCAAGAGGTGAGAATTTCTAGAAACAAATCTAACAACCATACTAGGGATAACATTCAACACATCTAATCTTCCTTGGTTTTCAAAATCTTGTCTATAGTCCAAATTCCAACTTTTAGTGATGATATCTACTAGATTTCTAGTGAGATTTTGGTTCACTTTAACCATATTTGTTTAGACATGAAACACATCTGCTTTTTATACTTAATTTTCCTATTATTTTCATGATTTGATGCCATTGTTTCAGCACTTAACTTTGTTTTTTTTGCCACTTTTTTGTTTTTACATCTACAGGAGTCACAACACATTCAGTGAGGATAATAGGCGGTGCCACCATGCTTGCTCAGTAGACATAAAGCAGTGCCATTGCTCTGTCATAGTGGACAAAATGTGGTTCCCAGGTGGTAACACTCAGTGACCAACCTTCTACAAGTGGTGCCACCACTCTGTCATAGTGGACAAAAGGTGGTTCCTAGGCATTAACGCTCTATCACCAACCTTTTATAAGTGGTGCCAGGTAGGGTTTTGATACCCCTGTGATTTCAAATCTTAATTAGATTTTTTTTCCACTCTGAGTGTTTTCCTAGTTTTACTTTTGAGCTATGTGCTGTTAAATTCAAAGTCTAAAAGTGGTAAAGGATTATTCTACTTTGGTTCAAAGAGATAGGTTTCTTCCATCTGTTTATTTGCTTGTATGCTTAGGTGTGATTTTTGAGAAGAGTGCTTGGAAGTTAGTATAGTTAGATCACTTTTTAAGATATGATTAACTAAAAAGGAAGGCTTTCTTTTTTGTTTTTAATTTTTCTCTTCGTAAGTTTATGAAAGATTTATTTTTGCTTTTGATTCAAAGAAAAAATTTGATATTTGATCATAGTTGTATTTGAATACAAACCACCGGATCCCTGATTAGCTTCACAAAATTTCAGGCATCCGTGTTCTTCCTTTTCATTTACATGCTCTTATCTCGTCATAAAATATATCATAGTTATAAGTTAGATCTTTTCATTTTTGAACAATGTTAAAAAGTGATTAGTGTGCCATTTAGTGCTAGTGTCTTTCTTTTTGGGAAAAGAGATCTCTTTTCATTCTTACCTTAAAAGATCAGTTTATAAGTATTGTTGCTTGTTTGCATTTTAAGAAAGATAAGTTCAGTGTGACTGTTTGGGAATTTTTTTTTTGTTTTCAAACAAAATTAAATCACCCTCTCCTTCCTATAAGTAGGGCATACTTCAAATGATAAAGTGAAAAATTTGCATATCATGCTGCATGGTTTTACTTTTATGTCCACACCTCATGCATTCACCTAATCATTAAAGATAAAATTAACATTATATATATGTTAAAAATTTTAGTAACTTAAGTGATAGGATAGAGACATGTTTCGACATCTTAAAACATAGGAGTTGTCATTCTATTATCTGCACTGCATCCTAGGAACTGTGTGGTTCTTCCACATACTGTCGGTATCTTGAACGATATTTCACGTACCCTTGAGGTATATAGAAAGGTACTTCATGTACTTGATTGTATATTGGAAGGCCCCTTTTGAAACGGTTGTGCATTAGACAACACTAACATGGATTTGAGCTCCCATGTACCTTGTCTATATCAAAAGACCCTTCTAGGATTCCCTAAACCATCTGAGAAAATACTTTTGGTCATCTTTTCGGAGCAATACACCAAGAACAACACTTGGGGAGCTACTACACATGTACCATCTAGGTAATCGAGTATTCAGGAAAGGGCATAGTCCCAATCCTCCTTGTCGTGCTTTACTCTTGGACCCTGCTTGAAACTAGCTTTTATCAGCCCCTCTTATCACCTAAGTTTGGTTGTGGCCTTTAGCTTGTGTCAGAGAGGTTTTATGTGTATTTCTAGTTTCAAACCCTAGGTTAGTTTTTTAGTGACCAGAAGTCAAGCTGGGTTACCTTTGGGACGATATTGAAAGGTTCAAGGCTTACCACCTGACCTTCCTCCTACTGTAGGAGAGAGCCCAATGGAATCCATAGACCAAGGTGTCACAAATGATTTTCATGTGGAAGGAAATTCAATTGTGGAAGTTGGAGAAGAATTCACTACATATGACAATCCCTTGGTCGAACAGCCTCCTATGGATGATACTGCCTTCCATTTTTTTATGGAAGGTCATGTTGGTTCATCGAATTGGGTTGTCAATTTCCCGTATAATGATACCAATGAGACAAAATATGGCCCTAATGCTCCTTTTTGGAGAACTTCTTTAAGCCAATCTATTTCTGAATTTGGGACTACTAGATCTTCTTTTGTGAATCACGTTAGGGATGCTCCATGGAATGAGGAAATGTTTAGAATAGTCCAGTAATCTATTGATCGTTTACTTGATAGTCAAGAAAACCTTGTGGCCTTTATCACTTTTCCTATTCCTCATCGTGCACCCATGTTGACTCTTTTACTTTGTCTTTGGGAAACAACCCCTCCCAGATATCGTCCACTCTCATCGTCTCAAGTAACTCCTAGTTTAGCATCATCAACTCGAGGATTAATAGTTACTGATCTAGGTCAACCCTATTACTACAGTTCCAAATCTTGTGTCTCCTTCTGGCTCTCTCGTATCTTCTACCACTGGGGGGGAACCCCCAACTCAAGTTGCATAAGTAGTTAGTGGAGTCACTTCTAGTACAAGAAATACCCCTATTGTAGGACAGACAACAGTTGTAGTTCCTTCCATGAAAACCAAAGTGTTTACTCCTCCTCCTAGTGTGGGGAAACCCTCATGGGTACAACCCTTTGTTAATCAACCTTCTTGGGGATATACTTACCTGGGAAATCTACCATCTGTAAGTAATGTGAAATTTCAACTTACATCTACAAGAATGGTATATCACGGTATCCCTTACCAAGAAACATGTTTACACCATGGGGGAAACCTAATTGGACATATATTCCTATTCCTAGAGGAATACCTATGAATACTGCTAGAGGTTATGGTGGCCCACCTTTTGGAGGGCCACTTGGTGGAGGCCCACCTAGCGGAGGTACACCTTATGGAGGACTGCCACTTGGAAGACCACCACCTGGGGGGCCACCTTTTACCAGACCACCACCTAGAGGACCACCTTTTGAGAGACCACCTTTTGGAGGACCGCCTGGTGGAGGCCCACCTGGTGGAGGTCCACCTAGCGGAGGAACACCACCACCAGTTGGAATCCTACCTCCATATGGCGGGTATTTGGGAGGATCATTTACGAATCCAAATCCCCAACAATCGGTGTATTAATCGACCTATGGTCCTATTGGTATAAATATGCCATATCATTATTACGAGTATATACAACCTAATCAACAACTTCCTTTTTTGGAAACTTTGTACTTTCTTGATTTGTCCAAGTTAATTAATGGCCCCATCCAGCATAACCCTTTATGGCCTGCAATTCTATTTGAGTTCCCATCAGATATCCCGAAATATGATGGAAAGCATGGAGAAGATCCCAAAAACCATGTTATGACATTCCATCTAATGGTGTTCTTCCAACTCCTTGATGGATGATTCAGTCCATTTGAGGTTCTTCCAACGAACTTTGACTAGTATGACTACCAAGTGGTACATTGAGCTTCCGCAACATTCCTTTCTGGACTTCAATTCATTGGAAACAATTTTTCTTACTCATTTCTAGTTTCTCATCTATTACGAAACTAGTATGGATATTTTGACATAACTTCATCAAAATACTTCCACACATATATCGGATCATATTCACGATTGGAGGATACGACGAAGACTTTTTGAAGATCCTATACTAGACCAATTATTGGTTGATTGGTTCACAAAATTATTGTTTCCTTCTGTTCCACACGATGTGGCTATGGGTGTTGTTGTTACTGAAGAGTAGTCTATTAGTCATGCTCAGTATCTGGACTTGGTTTATTCTCAGTTCAAAACTTTGTATTATCTAATCCCTTTGGCTCCTTGTCCCAACATCGACCCTACCAAGCCACCTGAAAAAATTCATGTTGATGGGGTTGTCAGTTCAATCTATCCCTTCTCAGCAACTAAGCCTGCCAAGCAACAAAGTACTTCTACTACTACTCCTTCTCCTACGGTTTTCACCGAGGTGAATTCTATTCAAAGTACGGAGGCACCTGGTAATAAGAATAAAGGAAAAGGAAAAGGTAAAATACCCAGAAACCAACAGGATAATCCCAAGGCTATGGAACTAGAGAATGACAATAAAGGCAAGAGGAAGGCTAAGTATCCCTGCCTATTGTGTGGTGGTGACCACTTCACGAAGGAGTTCCCTTGTCATGAACAAATTAGTAAATTTTTTAAAAGTAACCCTAACCGATGGTGCTTACCAAACCCTTTCTATCTCAATAATAATTGATCGATCATATGTCTTCTCAAGGAACCTCTAATTCTATAGAATAAATACGAATGATGTCCTCAGAAACTATTAGCTTGACTACTCATAGTCAGTCATATGAAAAACCTACAGAAAAGAAGGACAAGAATCCTTCTCCCGAGAAAGCTACTTCTACTAGTTCTTCTCCTTCATCTTCGTCTAATGGTCCTCTTACGATCGAGAAACCTAATCTCAAATTGATTTTGTGACCACCTAAGAGAAATCTCTGTAAATATGTGTTTAATCCAAATGCTAGAGCTACACACTTCTACAATGTTGTTGAAGATTTGGCTCAATCAACTTGCATAATGTCTACCTTGGAGGTACTCCAAAGTTGTCCTACACAACGCAAAAATGCGTTGACAGCATTAGGGTCCTTAGACTGAGATAAAACTAATTTGATTGATTTTAATGTGGATAATTACAAGTCCATATTACCCCACCTGCTCACGTTTCAAATCGTGACTAGAGTAGTTGGAAGAAAGGTCCGTAGGACCGTATTAGATAAAGGAGATCTCACCTCAATATTGTCTGTGTCTTGCTAGAGAGCCATTGGTTCTCCCTAACTTATGAAGTCACCCACAACCTTTAAATATTTTGACGGACGAGGTTTCCAATCTCATGGTCTATTACCGACCCTTTCGGTCAAGCTTAGGGGAATTTGTTTTTCCATTCAAGTGGAGGTAGTCGGCTCTATTGGAATACAATCTGTTGTTATTAGGTAGAAACTAGTTCTATGCTATGACGGTTGTCACCTAGATAGTTTTTCAGACTCTCAAATTCCCTCATTTATGGAATATTGTGACCATCGATCAACTTGATTTTTTTTCACCAGATGTTACTACTCCCACTGAAAATAATATTCCTATATGAGTCCAATCCCCTCTGCCTTATCAAATGGTTGGGGTAGGTATGTTGAAATATTCAACCCTTATGGGAGTGTTCCCCTCAACCCCTCCTAGTACAGAAGTGGAAACTATGAACATGATTTCCATGACCGGCCACAATCCTAGAGGCAAATAAGTTGTTGATTCATCCTCTCTAGGCCCTTACGAAGCACTATATGATGTTGCTCAACCTTCTTCTGATGTCCATTCCAATGATATTCATATAGTGGAATCAGATCCTTACCACCTGCCCTATTGGCTAGAACCCTCGCTCCCTACTCTAGACTGTCTCTTGCATAATTTTCCATCATATGAGTCCATTATAGAGATCATGACTGCGGATGAACCTGTATGGGAAGATCATCAACAGAGATCATCTTTCCTTCCCAATGCCAGTTTGGTAGACTTTGATTTTGTGTCTCTCATTAGTACGGATATTGTCAGCCATCCTCAAACGCCTGTACTGTTGAAAGGAACTGACTCCAAGGGAAACCTTTGCAAAATCACTCAGACAAATCCTATTGACATATCATTGAAGCCCAAAAATGTTGAGCATGTTCATGCAGGCCAGCACTGTTCAACAGAAAAAATTAAAAGTTATAGAGCTCTATTCAAAGAGTTCTGAGATCCTTTTTCTTGGACGTACGAAGAAATGCCTGGGATTGATTAGTCCATCGTTGTACATGATATTAAAACTTATCCCATGGCATTGCCAGTATGACAAAAACTGTGTCAATTCCATCCTATGAAGGTTGTGGCTATTAAAGTCAAAGTGGAGAAACTTCTGAAAGTGGGGTTTATTTATCCCGTACCGCTGAAAGAATGGGTGTCTAATATTGTCCTTGTAGCTAAGAAGCAGGTCACTATTAGGGTTTGTATTGATTTTCAAGATTTAAATAAGGCTTGTCCCAAGGACAATTTCCCTACTCCACACATCGGTCAAATCATTGATAACTGTGCTGGGAGCATCATATTCTCTTTTATGGATGGATTTTCCAACTACAATCAGATATAAATTATGCCTATCAATCAGCATAAAATGGAATTCATTTTTCCATGGGGAACCTTTGCATATCGAAAGTTACCCTTTGGTTTAAAAAATGTTAGAGCTACATTCCATCACACCATATCCTATGCTTTTCATGATATTAAACACATCAAGGAGCCGTATCTGGACGATTTTCCTTCTCATTCACAGTAATGGGAGGTCCACCCAAGACATCTTAGGGACATTTTCCTTAGATTTCGTCATTATAATATTCGACTTAATCCTCACAAATGTGTCTTTTGGGTTGAGATTGGATGTCTTCTTGGATTTTTGGTTTCCAAAGATGGCATCTGGATAGATCCTTTGAAAATAGTTTCTATTTTGGCCTTACCTGCCTTGACTAATATCAGTGAACTCCAAAGTTTGCAAGGGAAGTAAAAATTTCTTCGTCGTTTCATATGCAACTTCATAAAAAAAACACATGGCTATATGTGTCTCCTTAAGAAGGACACTCTGTTCTTTTGGGATGACCAATCTCAATGAGATTTTGATAATTTGAAACACGCTCTGACACTTTCATCGATATTACACCCCCAAAATTACTCAAAATACTTTCTATTGTATGTTGCTTCCTCCACTACTACTATTGGTATGGTTCTAGTGTAGGAATATCTTAACATCCAAGAACATGTTATTTATTACCTAAGTAAGAGTCTTCTTGACTCTGAAACCCGTTACTCATGTGTGGAGAAGCTAGCTTTGGATATGGTCATTGTTGTACAAAAATTTCATCACTACATCTTACTACACACAACAATTGTTCTCGCAGATCAAAACCCCATGTATTACATTTTGAATCCTCAAGTACTAGGGGGAAAGTATTCCCATTGGATAGTCATCTTACAGTAATTCAATCTTGATTTCACTAAAACTACTTCGAATAAGTCCTTTGTTTTCACAGAGTTAATGTGTGACCTTCCATGTACTCTGATGGAATTTGATCCCAATGATTCATTTCCAGATGATTTTTTGTTCCTGATCAGCACAACTGACCCATGGTATGGATATTTGATCATTTATCTCTAGACCCAAAGGTTTCATCCTAATATGTCCCATAACGATCGTCACTGCATCTATCACTACACAAAATATTATCTCATTTTAAATGATACATTATATCATCGTGGTATTGACTCCATTATTCGATGATGTCTTACACACGAAGAGGCTAAACAAGGTTTGAATGATTTCTACTCTGGACCATGTGGCGGTCATCTTTCTAGGATGGTGACAGCTCAGAAATCCCTTCATGTTGTATATTTTTGGCCCTCAATCATCAAATATTGGCATGAAGCAGTTAATAAATGCCCACCCTATCAACTCTTTTATCCTAAAAAGTGCACCCACCCTTCTCCTTAACACTCAATCATTGTCATTGTCCCTTTAGCCAAATGGGGAATTGATTTCATGCATTGTAAGCCTACCTAAACCGGGGGGCATGGTTACATCATTGTAGCCATTGATTATTTTACGAAATGGGTTGACACAATTCCTACATATGCAGAGGATGGAAATACTACCACCCTTTTTTTTTTAATCATGTGATAGCTAGGTTTGGAGTTCCGTAAGCCATAGTCAACCACGGATCCCATTTTTGCAACCAGATGATGGCTGAGCTGAGTACTAAGTTGGGTTTTCGTCAGGAAAACTTGACTCCTGATGATTTGCAGGCTAATGGTTAAGTTGAGGTCATTAACAAAGTTTTGAAAATTATTCTACGAAGGATGAATGGAGATCACAAACCCAACTAGCATTTAACTCTATTTTTTGCACTGTGGGAATATAACACTTCAGTTAAAACAACAACTGGTTTCACACCATTTCAGTTGGTTTATGGACTAGAATCTTTCCTTCCTATCAAATGTGAGATCTCGTCACTCAAACTTGTAGTATAAATTCTCCCAAAAAATCTACCAAAGAAGAATGATTTTTGTACTTGAAAAAACTTGATGAAAATAGAAGAGATGTTGCCTTGGCGAATGAGCCACACAAAAAATGTGTTAAGGTTCATTATGAAAATTCCATTCAACCTCATTTCTTTAACGAAGGTGACATGGTTTTGACCTATGATTAGAGGCATGACAAGCTAGGGAGGGGGAAGTTTGAATCCATGTGGTATGGTCCCTTTATCATCAGTAAATGTTTAGAGAAAGGGGCCTATGATCTTGTAGACTACGATGAGATACCTTTTGGGAAACTTCGCTATGGGTTGTACCTAAAAAGGTACTATGCTTGATTTCATTTATGTGTGGTACCTTGTATATATGTATATTGATTGACTTTTTGGTGTTTTTTTGGTATTTCAATATGGTTTTGAGTTTTTGTCAGTATTATTTATACCATGTTTTGGTTATCCAAATCGAATGGATTTTATGGTTTTGCTAATGGTTCTTGTCGTCATACCTTGAACCTCGCTTTAGTTACTTGGGTTTTGTATTACCCGACACATGACTTAGTCAATTTACAAGTGGTTTGTATAGGTCCAGCTACCAATAACATCATCGAGTATTAAGCAGTAATAGGTTTATTGACCAAGGCTGCATCTCGGGACATTCATGACTTGATAGTATTCATGGACTCACATCTAGTGGTTTTTCATTTGAACTGTGTTTATTCCATTAGAAATCCTATACTCCTTCATATTTTTCGAAGAGTGTGTTTGTTAGAAAGGTCATTAAATTAATCACTTATAGGCACATTCCTATGTCTTATAACATGGTTGTCGACTCATTGGAAAACTACATTTTGGACTGGTATATTTCCCATACACAACTTTTTATAAATAAAACATGGTTCATTGTAAAATAAAATAAACAGTAAAAGACACATAAAAACTCATGTAAATATCATTTTCCATTTGAACAAATATAAACACTGTAAATTAATCTGTATATATATATATATATATATATATATATAAAGTGTTTTACAAAATATGGTCACGAGACCCTAACCAAAGCACTCCGGCTTTCAGATATACAAAAATGGAAAAAATCTTGAAGCTAGATAGATTTCAGTGTGTACATCATGTAGAATGACTAGTGGTGCTCATGGTAGCACATGATATCTCTTGCTACCCTCTGTAGTAGGTGGTTGAATCAACCTGACACTCCAGTTGTATGTCTCTAGCACCTCCTAGGGAGGTTGTCTATGGAAGCATCCAGAATGTAAAGAGTTAGTTGGTTGAGGTTTTCCTCCAACTCGATTAACTCATACTCCCTTATGTGAACGAAGCAGGCCTTCGCTCATCTATTAATCGAGGAAGACCCCCTAGGTCATGCATCTCCAACATCTGCATGAAAACATTAGGTCTCTTCATCATTCATAAAAATTATAAAACACAAAAATGCAAAAAATAATCAAAGTCTTGAGTATTCTTATTACCAATATTTCCCCATTGGGCACCTGTCGGTAAGGGTAAATCGGGGACTCCCCTAAATTTAGTACCATCGTACATGTAATCCTCCACCATGAGAAGTTGGTCATCCAACCAAAGGAAGAATGCACTCCCATTCTTGACCTTTACCCCACCTCCATTGGTGCGATCCATGATCTCTACCCATCGCAGCATGTGAGCGTCCCATGCTCTCAGCTCAGTGAAAACCACATGAGGCCTCAGATGAGGCACTCACTAAAAAAAGAAGGATGCTAGGAGAGTCCCGTAACCAAATTTTTTTAGCTCCCCTTGTCGACACTTAGTCAACTAATCCTTGAACACAATTAGTAAATCCTCTACCTATTTATAGACCGTAAGCGCCATAGCCTCCAAGGTGTAAATCCTTATGGGCTTGAGAATCCTGGTGAGCCCCTTGGCTCCCTGACAACCACTACATGATAAAAAGAAATGTCTGGAGAGGCAAGTCCATCACCTCCTTTATGGAGATATTTTTCATAGACATCTAAGTGCCTGTAAAATAGTGACGATCGATAATCTCCTGTGTGGTAATGTCCCCTACACAAGGACCTGTCAGTGAGATATCCTCTCCTTTCATTAATAACCCTGTGAGGAAGTGGACATCCTCTACTTACACTATAAGGATGTCAGCCCCTACCTCAAAGTATTGTTGCTATGGGTTGCACATTCTCAGTATGTACTCCAACAGTCTCACATGGAAAAACTTTAGGAGGCCACAACCCCATAAAGAAGCTATAGAAGAAGCATCTTCACCAACTCTGGCATCATCATCCTCATGTTGTCTTTCTTTCCACACCACCATTTTGATTGAATTTTCCTGCCAAAAACCAAAATTGAAGTATTAGAACACATAATAAATCCTTGAAAATACTTTAAAAGCATGATTTTGGCTAGGCGGTTCATCTTTTGGGTGCACTCTACAGCACCTCTTTTGTCTCCTTGAGAAAGAGCGGTGCCATCGCATGTTCAAGCATGAAAATCATGGTTTTTCTTGGGCACCATGTTTCTCGTAAAGGGAAAGAGCATTACCCTAAGTGCGATTTTTACCCTGGGGTAAAAACCCCCAAAAAATGTGCTTGGAAAGGAAAAATTCAACCATGAAAATGCTAAGGATGGTTTTAGCTCTTACCTGGAACTGATGGATCAAAAGTTAGATAGGTAACAGCTCTAGAATATTCACCTAAATTCTACACAGTTTTCTCCAAATAGCTCTCCAAACTTCTTAAATAGTAAAATGATATGTTTTTACTATTCCTTTGGCTTTTATATGAGATATTTTATGGTCTTATGGCATTATTTTAATATTTTTAATTATTTAATTAAAAATTTCCTTTTTATATAGTCATTAAAAGTTGGTTTTTAATATTTTGGAGATCTAATAGTCTTTTTAAAGGTTTTGTGTAGGGATGAAAGTAAAAACTTTTGATTATGGAAAGTTTTTTTTACTTTTTCATACTTCCATAAAATGGAAAAAGTCGTCAAGTGCTAATTTTGACATTTTGGCCATGCTCTTTAAACCTAGTACAAAAGTTATGAGTCAAATTTCACATCTTTTTTAGGCTCATTAAACCCACTCATCATGAAAATAAACCCTAGTGGATTCTTCTTTAAGCTCTTTTCGGACTCCTTAAATGTGAAAAGATTGTCGAGTGAACTTTGTTGGGCCCAGAAATGGCCTCTTTTGACCACCCTTAATTTCCTCTTGTTGTTCTATCCTACCCTATTCAGCATGCCAATTAAACATTTTACCCCCACTCTACTCTTCAAACCACCAAGGTATGATTGGTCATTGTTTTATTTTATTAATACTTATGATTGTGATAATTAAGGCTTCGTATCTCTCAATGCACTAACATATTATGGTTTATAAAGGTATTTTGAGGTATATGGACTACAGGATTATTGGGCTGAACAGGATATGAAAAGAAGGCGCATTCACCGCTTAAGCTGATCCCCATCCACCCTATCATCACCCAAGGAATGCGGATCCAGTGCAATATCCTAGACAAATCTGTGTCAAGGTAGTTGTAACAGAATGTGTCAGACTTGGAGGTCAACAGTGCGTTGTTGCTTGTGTGTAGCCATAATTTGAATATATCATCACTCCTGGGGTGATTAACAGTTTTCCTATGTTTCCTATTTTTCATCCTGCCACGTTTGTAATAGCCATTGTCATTTAGGGCGCCTGAAGATCAGAGATATTCATGGTTGCCCCATAATAGTATAGGATGTTATGATTTACTTTGTATAAATATGGAGAACTGTTTCGAGCCAGGGGTTGCTAAACAAATAATCAATTCATTGTATTAGCTGTGAGGAGGAATTGTGTAATCACTCTGTCTTTTAATACAAGGAGTTACTTTTGATCTAAAGGTTTTTACGTGTGTTCATCCAGCATCTCTGTGTGAAGGCTGGGCCCGCCTTCCACAAGGATCACTGAGTTAAATTAGGTATTTTAAATTATTTTGTTGTGCGATGTTATGCTAATTTTACTTCTTCATAGGAAGCTGTAACAAGTGTGGATTTACAGTGTGTTGTCATTGCATTCCTTGGAGATCTGTAGTGGCATAGTGTGACAGTCGACTGAGTAGGTAATTATTTATTATGCAATTCGTGTGGTAACTGTAACAGCTCTGTTCATCCTTAATATCTTTTAGTTGTTGTTTCAATGAATCTTTGCATCTTGTCTCTTATTTTTATGATTACAGAATTTCATTCCTGTACTTCAATTTCCTAGAACATCTAAACTCAATCTCTGTATTTTGAATTCCTAGATCAATATTCAATTTATGATTTCGGATTCCTAGGACAATTAGATTAGGTAGTTGAGTTAATCATTAAGTGGTGTGAATAGGATTTTCCCTTATCTACAATTGTAATTTAGATGTGACTTTTTCCATTCTTAGACCAAGCCATAGCAGAAGCTAATTGTGATTGCATTCCTTAGAAGGTAACTAGATTAATTAGATTCTTGGGATGAGCATAACCGAACAGAGGATAGTATTGTTCAATTACAGTGATTTCATGTTTAAGCATATACTATGCATGTTATCCTTGAAATACAAGACTTTCCTGGGTTGACAATAAATATTATACACTCTGTATGTTAGTTGTAATTCACTTGCATATTGGGTGCCCGACAGTTTGGTGCCGTTGCCAGGGAACGATAAAGATTAAGCACCATCATTAGTTGCATCCTGTAATTGTTTCTATTCAGTCTTTTCCAAAAAAAAATTCTGCTATAATGATTTGGGTTGCATGAATATAAGAAGGGTAAAGCGTGATCATCTTTTGACTCCAAAACCCCACAAAATACTAACGGTTCAGGTGGTTTGGGTTGCAGTCGAGGCCCACAGTTGGGCAAAAGAACATTCATTGATGATCTTGTTGAAAAAACTAATTCATCCACCAGGGCTTGCCATCAGGAAACTCCTATCAGAAGAAGCCCTTCCAATCCTAGGGCACTAGCTTCAGGATCCACAGTGGAGAACACATGAGTAGCTGTGACTTCCTCAAATATCCCTGTAGGAGAGGACAAAGCTTGTACAACCGGACCTACTGGTAGAAGCCCGATCTACCACATTTACAGGAAGGTTGTAACTAAAGAAGAGTGCACACAGTTCCACCAGAATATTGCTGATCATTAGAAGAATGAAGAAAAGAACAAGGAGAAGAACGAGGAGAAGAATGAAGAAAAGAACGAGGAGAGGAATGAAGGAATGAACTAAGAGAGAAACAAGGAAGAGAAAACAGAAGAAGGAATGAGTAACAGACATGAATCTGATGAAGAAGAAGCAATGGGGGAAAACCATCATCATGAAAATCATTCCCTGCGTGAAGGAATGGTGGCTACACTTCAATTCCCAATTCAACAACCATAAGGGACAGCCCCTATGAAAAATATATCACCATCGGTGTTGCCTCGCTTCCATGGAAAAGCGGCAGACGACCCAGACGAATTTCTTTTCGAGTTTGATATCCTCTATCGTAGCTACGACTACGTCACCGATGCACAAAAGCTGAAGCTCTTCCTTGCCACTCTGATGGACAATGCATTACGCTAGTTCATGAGCCTAGGAGGTGGAACTGTCACCAATTGGGATAGGATGAAACAGGTGTTCCTAGAAAAATATCAGGAATATTGCAACACCAAAGGAAAAAGAGAAGAATTGTTCAAAATGGTGCAGAAGGAAGATGAGAGTCTAGAATATTTTGTAGAAAGACTCTTATACAATGTGCAAAGAGCTGGATAGACAAACATGGGGTTAGATATCCTCAAGATAATCCTGCTTCATAGGATTAGGGATGATTGCCTAGATATGTTAAACCCATTAGGAAAGGGGGATATCTCCAAGGAATATTTCGAGAAGATTGTGGAATTATGTAACAGGTACTCCAGGGGATCTTCCAAGAATAACAGGTAGGACAAATGGGATAAGCTAGAATGCAATGTCTTCAATAGAACTCAGAAGTCATCTAACGGAGGAGCCACCCATGCAGAGATAGGAAATCTCCTTGAAATTTTTAAAACAGAAATGATGAGCTATATCTCCTTGAAAATCAATGTCCTGAAGGAAAAACAAAAACAGGAAGTAGAGGAACTCACACTAGGTGTGTTCTGCCCTCGATGTAGAAAGAATCATCCTCTGAGGGAGTGCCTGCTTAACAAGGTAGAGGTGTGTCAGCTATGCGAGCTGAACCATGACACAAAATAATGTCCCTCACTTCCCCAAGTGAAGGATATTCTATAGGCATCAAATCCAGAGGTGGAACCGGCCTACTTCATTGCACAGAAGAAACCTTGGCAGCCTCGAAACCAAGGTATGACCCCGGACTCATTTCCATTTTTGAATAATATGAGCCATTGGAATAATATGAAAAATGTGAATACATAGTTCCCTTCAACTTATTCTCATTGGAACCCTTCTCAACCTTCCATACAAAATTATAACCCATGGAATCCCTGGACATAGCCACCACACCAACCTACTTCTTGGTCTCCTAGATGGAGGAATTTCCATCCAGGGAATCAGTTTCCTCAACAACCTCCACATCAACAGCCACCATATCCTCCTCAATATCCTTAATATCCTCAATATCCTCAATACCCTCATCAGCAGTCGCAGCTACAATTGCAGAACAATTCTGCCCCTAATGCACCGATACGACTTCAACTGCCTGCTCAACCTAATCCTAACCCAAACAATAAAACAATCCATCAATTTGAGACTATCAACATGCCTGCCTACTCCCTTTCTCTTGTGCCTTGCAACAATATTCATTTATGGTCAAGGAAAATAGTAGAGCCTATGATCATAGAAGATGTTCCACCCTCTGTACATGAAGAAGGGGTGAATCCACAACATCTATCCGATACAATTCCCATTATTGAAGATGCTGAACATCCCACAAATGGGACGAATAAAACACAAAATGATAAATCCAGTGATATGTAGCCTACCCAGCTGATTAGGAAACCACCTTATCCTTAGAGATTAATGCTACCAAGGGCAGGGGGACAACCTCAGTTTAACCTCTTAGGAGAGTTAAAGAATATTTATGTTAAAATCCCCCTCCTTCAAGCTCTTCAAGATGTACCTATCTATGCTATAACTGTTCGGGACCTGTGCACAAAGAAACCAGGGAGGAAGCCCAGATATCCTCCCACTGTCCATGTCATAGGAAAATTATCTGCATTAATAACAGGTAAAACCCTATTGGCCAAGTATGATGACCCCAGGAATCCCACTGTCACTGTGCAGATTGGGCATACATAGATACCCAACATACTAGTAGATTTAGGAGCAGTGATTAATGTCATGACAATTGAGACTGTAAGAAAACTTGGGCTCACTAATCTTAGGCCGACTCCCACTATTTTAGAACTGGCAGATAGATCCACCATTAAACCTGAAGGAATTCTGAATCATGATCTCATCATCTCAGTTGATTCATGGGAGTATCCTACTGACTTCTTGCTTTTACAACTGAAGTCGTAGCTGGGAGTACACCCATTGATCCTAGGAAGGCCTTGGTTGGCCATAGTTGATGCTTGCATCAGCTGTCGATCTGTGTCTATGACCATATCTGATGGAGCCAGAGGAAGAGGAGGGAATTCAACCATTATTAACTATAGGGAAAGCCTTAACTTTTAAAGATGAAACTAAAGACCATGCCATTAATAACTTCATCAGTGAACCCACTTCAGTCAACAAATAAGTTTATCAAATCCTGAATATTACTCTAGGTAAGGAAGAACAAGAAAATATCACAGAAGAAGTGTTAGTTTTTTCAACATTTAAGCTAGCATTATGTTAGGATCTTTTCACTGAGAGAATAACAAGCACAGCAATAACATAAGCACATCACAAGAGACAAGA
>LPNX010393877.1:303560-343392 GCA_001517045.1 Pseudotsuga menziesii
ATGGATGGTTCATCATCCTCTGCAGCATGAGCATGATGTCTTCTTTGGCCTCGTCTCCCCCTGAAACTGGAACCTCCATACTCATGTAGGTGTCCAATCCATTTTCTTCAGAGAGATCATATACTTCCAGGCTTGGAAGTTGTCAACTTCTGCAAGCTTTTCACTAAGCTGATGTGATATATCATATTGAAATGAGAACCTCAAATGGAAATAGCAAAGGATTAGATCTTACCAATTTGAGGTGTCTGTCCTTGTCCCGGAGTTCGTTGATCTAGGGTTTGTCGTAGAAACCCTAATTTTCAAAACTTGGAATCTTTCAGATCTAATTGGATGAACAGATAGATCTCTTCAAATGGATCTGTCCAATGTACTCCTTTTCTGAAAACAGTGAAGGAAAACTCCCGGAACAGGAAGCCCTAATTTTCTGATTTCTTCTGCAGAAATGCCTGTTACTGTTTCTGTAATATCTCTGAAATTATTGATCCTCTGTGTCTGAAATTTCTCACTGAGGTAACCTCTCATGTCTTCGATCCAACACCGTAGGTTTCATTAGAATTGGGTTCACCATTTTGGATTTATGATCCTTTTCCCAAGGTGACCTGTTACTGGACTGTTCAGAACAGCGAAGTTGTACGGCATTCCACGTGTCACTGGTTCATCTTCTGAGTCTGACCTTTGGACCACAGAAATTAAAGTTTGTTCCCTTTCTAGAAAATCTTCATGAATTCCATTTGGACCTCTGTAGCCCAATATATTGCAGATCTCCCCAGGTGTCCTGTTTATGGATGATTTCTGGAAGAGGATAGAACCCCAACTTGCCGAGATCATATCTCCCAAAATATAGCGAAACAGAGGCTTCCCTTTGGACACAGCGTTCATAAGGATTTTATCTTCGGTCCCTGTGATTTGCAGCTTTTGATAATTCACCAATCGCGGAATATAGTGACTGTACCAAAACTTAGCAGTTTTAGTATTTAGGGTTTCTCCTAGCTCAGGGTCAAACTAGGGTTTGACTTTCCCAGAGATTTACCCAACAAAATTTACTGATCCAGGTCTCTAAATTTCGGTTTTGATGAGGAGAAAAATCCTATTCTGGTCTCACCCAAAAATTCCTCTTCTGAAGAAAGCCCTAATTTCCACGTCGAAACTGAAAATGCTTGAAATTGAATTCCGCATCGACAGAAAGATGCACCCTTCAATGGAGAGTCATCCTAGCATACTTGTGCTGAAAATATGTGGAGGAAGATCCAAAAAATAGGAAGCCCTAGTTCCTGTAGATGCACAATGTCTTCTTCTCAGGTTAGCTCTGATTCCATGTTAGTTTTTTCAACATTTAAGCTAGCATTATGTTAGGATCTTTTCACTGAGAGAATAACAAGCACAGCAATAACATAAGCACATCACAAGAGACAAGAGACACAAAGATTTTAGGAGGGGAAAACCATAAATGGAGAAAACCCCTCAACTTCCTCTAAGATAGTATCACCACAAGATGTGATCCCAAAACAGTAAGATGACCTCCCAACACAATAGCAGCCTTCTGTCTTCTGTCAAGCCAAAGATTTCCTTCTCCAAAAGTGCGCCACACTTGAGAGAGAAAGAGAGCTAAGTCACAAGTGATAAATAGAGAGACTCTCACTCTCTATTTATATTCTTCCTTTGACTTGAAGTGCACTCAACCTAATAATTACTACTCGATCCTACACCTTAATTAGTGTATAATAACTCAAGTGCCCCTAAACTGTGGGGACTTACCTAATGACTTGATATGACTTGTTTACATTATTAATCCTCCCGATCGGAACATCGGGGCATGACCACATGACTCAAATACATAATAGAAACATCCCGGAATAAACATCAGGTTACAATATATGAAATATATAGAAGAATACATTCCGAAGTTACATATACATCAACAAGAAGCACTAGTCGGTGACACACACATAATCCCAGTATTGAAAAATTTGAAAAGTATTCCTATTAAGGTAGAGTTTGGAAAAAACTTGAATATTAACCCCAGCCTCTCCTTAGATGAACAGAAGTGCATGATCAGTCTCTTGAAAGAACACAAGGGGGCATTCACCTGGGAGTATACAGACATGAGGGGTATTCCCTCTAACCTGTGCACCCATCATATTTATATTAAAAGCGACTCTCAGCCTGTGTGTTAGCATCAATGAATAATAAACCCCAATCTTAGGGACATAGTGAAGGAGGAAATTCTGAAACTCTTGGAAGCAGGATTTATATATCCTATTTCAGACAGCGAGTGGGTTTTCCTGCTCGTAATTGTACCCAAGAAAAATGGTAAATGGAGAGTCTGTGTCGACTATAGGGAGCTAAACAAGGCCACACAAAAAGACCATTTCCCCTTGCCCTTTATTGATCAAGTACTCGACACCCTATCAGGGAATAATTTCTTCTCCTTCCTAGATGGGTTTAGTGGGTACAATCAAATTCAAATTGCTCCTGAAGACCAAGATAAAACTACCTTCACTTTTCTGTGGGGAATGTTTTCTTACAGAGTGCTCCTCTTTGGTTTATGTAATGCACCAGCAACATTTCAAAGAGCTATAGTCAGCATATTTTCTGAATTAGTTAATGAAATTATGGAAATTTTTATGGATGATTTCACTCCTTATGGCAAGGATTTTGAAGAAGCATTGGAAAATTTAAAAATAGTTTTAACTCGCTGTGAGCAGACCCAACTCTCTTTAAGCACTAAAAAGTGCCATATGATGAGTGAGGGAGTAGTATTGGGGCACTTCATCTCTGTTGATGGCATTCAGATGGACCCCTCAAAAATCAAGGTGATAAAAAATATACCTACTCCTGCAACTCAAAAAGAGGTGCAAAGTTTTCTGGGGCATGGTGGATACTACCAAAGATTTATAGAAAATTTTTCCAAAATTGCTTCTCCCTTGTTTTCATTGTTAATGAAGGATGTGCAGTTTGTTCGGATTGAATCATGCCAGACAACGTTTGTTAAGCTTAAGGAGAAGCTATCCACAGCTCCTATCTTAAGAGGGCCCAATTGGACCCTACCCTTTCACATTTCTTCAGATGCTTCTGATATCGCTATTGGAGCATTTTTAGGACAGCAGGATGGTCAAGTACCTTATGCAATTTATTATATTAGTAAAAACTTAGCCCCTACTAAAATTAATTATACTATCACCGAGAAGGAATTCTTAGCTATTGTCTACTCCATTAACAAATTTCGACATTACATTACTGGGTATGCTACATTTGTGCACACTGACCACTCTGCCATTAAATATCTAATGAACAAACCCATCACCAATGCCAGAGTGACTAGATGGATCTTATTATTACAGGAATTTGATATTACCTTCATAGATAAACCTGGAAAAGAAAATGTTGTTGCTGATTTTTTTATCTCGTTTCACTAACAGTGATGATAATTTGCCTATTGAGGATTCTTTTCTAGATGAACATTTATTTGCAGTTTCATCCCATTCCCCTTGGTATGTAGATGTCACTAATTAATTTGTTGCAGGGAAGCTTTCGACACATATGTCTAAAAGAGAAAAGAGAAAAATCATCCAGCAAAGTGCCAGGTATTGTTGGGTAAACGGTCATCTCTTTTACACAGGTCTTGATCTTGAAATCAGAATATGTGTAAGGGAAGATGAAATCTTTCATATACTGAAGGCCTGCCATGATGAACCTTGTGGGGGACACTTTGCAGATAGAAGGACAGGACACAAAGCGCTGAGGATGGGCTACTATTGGCCAACTCTTTTCGGGATGCAAAAAGATATGTTCAGTCTTATGATAGATGCCAAAGGATGGGTTAGTCCAATAGATTAGATCAAATGCCTCTGCAACCTCAATCAATAATTGAACCATTTGATAGATGGGCTCTGGATTTCGTTGGCCATATCATCCCTCATTCCAAACAGAAAGCTTACAACTTGGTCTGTACCGATTATATGACCAAATGGGTAGAAGCATTAGCTCTGGCGAAGGCTAATGACCAAGCTGTGATCGAATTTCTATATAGTGAAATATTTACCTATTTTGGGGTACCTAAGGAAGTAGTTACTCATGAGGGACCACAGTTTATGTCACATCAATTTGAAGCTCTACTACGGAAGTATCATGTGCAACATAGGGTAGCTTCACCTTACCATACCCAAGCCAATGGCTAGGTGGAAAGAACTAATAAAGTTATTGAAGCCATCCTTACCAAGACAGTTAAGAGCCATCGTAGATATTGGGCTAACAGGCTTCCGGAAACACTATGGGAATATCGCACCACTTGGCGTAACACCACAGGTTTCTCTCCTTATGATTTAGTGTATGGAAAAAGTGTCATCTTCTCAATTGAATTTGAAATCAAGACCCTAAACATGGCCACCGAAGTAAACTTGGATGTAACTAAAGCCCATAAAAGAAGATTAAATCAATTGAATGAACTGGACGAGAATCGATTAGCTGCAGTGGACCAGACAGTGTTGATTCAACAACAGAGATCTAATTGGCACGATTGATTCATTAAAAAGAAGGTATTCTATTAGGGATACTGGGCATTATTATACGATTCCAGATTCAAAAGAGATTTCAAGGGAAAATTACACACAAGATGGCTAGGCCCATACGTAGTAGACAGGGTATTTGATAATGGCATAGTCCACCTGGTAACTATTGATGAAAACCGCGTGCCATTATTTTCTAATGGTCACAGGCTGCGATTGTACCGTAAACCAATTTCAAAGGATGTATTTATCTCGCAAATTTCTGCTGACCCAGTTTACCAACTAGCACAAGGGCAGGAATTTCTCTCTTCCTCTGTCAATCTTTAATTAATCAATGTAAATCACGCATGAATCATTGTACATAAATAATTGCTATTTTTTTCTTTCTTTCATTATGTTATCTTATCTTTTTGCACTTGATCTTTTTTTTCTCTGTTGATTTTCCAATATTTGCAGGGAAGCACCCAAGGATGAGGGTTAGATCGGGCCTGTCGACTAGAATTCATTTTTCTGTACCTTCCCGCACCATCATTTTTTTTCTTTTTCTTTAAATAAATTTGTCGCAGCTACGACACCCATTTTTCGGCAGCTGCAACACCCATTTTTCGGCAGTTGTGACACCTTTTCTGGTAGCTGCGACACCCATTTTCCTGCAGTTGTAACACCCATTTTCCGGCCGCCGCAATCCATTTTTCAGCAGCTGTAACACCTTTTCCAGCAGCTACGACACCCATTTTTCAGCAGCTGGCACCCATTTTCTGGCAGTTGAGACACCATTTTTCAGTAGCTGCAACACCTTTTCCAGCAGCTGCGGCACCCATTTTTTGGTAGCTACAACACCTTTTTCGGTAGCTGCGACACCATTTTCCGATGTCTACAACACTGTTTTCGGTAGCCACCGCATCATGAAACTCTGCCTTCTTCCATTCCCGCACGCTGTGACCCCGTTTCACTTTTGACCATAAAACCCATTTCCTGTCGCTCTAGCGCAGTCACTTTCCGTCCGCTTAGCATTTTCCTTCTCTTTTTCAGTAGCTGTGACATCTTTTTCAGCGGCTGTGACATATTTTTCGATGGCTACGACAAATCTTCTGATAGCTGCAACTCTGCTATATTTAGCTCACTTTTCTAGCATTAAAGGCTGCAACTTTGCTTCCATTTCTTTATGACCCGCGGTTGTGACTCCTGTGTTATTAGCAGATATTTTTGCATTCCATCAACTCCTCTAGATATGGCTCTGATTCCTCATGCCAGCAATCTGACCCATAATGTGATATTTATCATAATTTCAACCATTTTGACACGATGGTTTTTGTTTCACCAGCAGAAAGAATTATTGCAGCATCTCTGTTATAATAATTATATTTAATGACTGCGCAACGCACAAGTTCGGCTTCCGCAATGTTTTCAACCACACGTTCTATTATTCTTCGAAGGACATCCAGAGCGCAATTTCGAAGGTATGGCTTTGATTAACCACATGATTAAGTATCAATATGATTTAAAAATGTTAGTCGTACCTCCCTTTTTATGCCCATTATTGCCCTGATTAACTCTCTGCCCTTGCGACGTAAAGACTAATTATGCTACTTGATAACCGCCACCTTTCCCAATTTGGAATAAAATTTCAAATAATCTGGTGTGCTGAAACTTTCCAAATTTGCCTAGCTCTCCTCTCAGCGGTCCATGCATACTCTGTGCCATAACCTCCATTGTCGGAGTCTATAATCTGTTGAACAACAAACTAATTCTGAAGTCAGAAACATGGGGATTCCGGCTCATTATGAACCTTCAAACACACGAGAGCTCAGGAGAAACGCTGTAGTCTTCACTATCTTTCAAGCTACCAGTTGGACGGAATTTTTCAAACGTTTGAATGGATTTCACCGAGAAGAAGCCTTGCAGTTTGCTCTGAACCTCACAGAAACTCACTCAGAGGTTTGGGGATTGCGCATTGAATTTTTTGAAGCAATTATAGCTAAGGTCACTGGTATTCCTTAGGTGGGAAGGGCTTGGTTTGGACATCGAGTCCCCACTACTGCAGCAGTACAGGACTTTCTAATAGAGGGAGAGCATGTTCACATGAAAAAAAGGGGGATAGTACTGTAGTCATTGCCACAACCATGGAATCAAGTCGATGTTTTTCTCAATAAATATATCACTTGTGAAGGTAGGTACCTAACCGTTTATAATTCTGAACTCCCTTTACTATCTCATCTCTGCCATAGGATTCTGTTAAATATTCCATATTATTTACTTAATGATTTCCATCATATGGCAGGGTTTGTTTGAGTTTCCAAGCATCCACTTGCCTCACTGACCCACCATGGCCTCATTAAATTAATTATCTTAAGGACCCTTGCTTAACACAATATAACTTGGGAGCAATTTACAGCTCAAGTTCAGGAACCCGCTCCTTTTCCCGGTGTCCCAATAGAAGAAGAGCAAGTCCATCCACAGTTGGGGGGACATGAAGAAAAATAGGAGGATCAAAGCCCCTCCAATATAATTAGGGGGGAGATGAAACTGGATCAGAGGATCAACCAGGGGCACAAGCAGAACAATTGAGAGAATATAGAACCAAATAACAGGGTAACTCTGATAGCAGAGGGTGAAATTGGAACAACATTAGATGCTGCGACAATTGAACCCAAAGATGACAGAGCCATGGCAATGGAAGAAAATATCGAGCTGGTTACCATTGAATCCTCACCCGAGTGGGGAGGAACTTTGATTGAGGAAGAATAGCCTAAGGAACAATAAAATGTTGGAATTGGGAACATTCCTTCTACTTCAGCTGTGAATCCATAAACTCCAGCACCACAAAGAAAAAGGAGGAGATCAAATGATGAAATTAAGATATTTGCACCAATAAGAAGAAAAAGAACCAGGTCAGTTGCAATAGCAGAAGCAGTAAGGAAAAGATGGGCAACCTTAGAAGCACAAATTGAGTTCCCCATTATTGAACCCACGCCAATTGATGCCCCACAAGGGCAGGTCAAAGAAGAACCCCAAATTGAAGGACTTCTATTTGAAAATAGGCTATTAAAAGAGGAAGTCCAAACACTCAGAAGGGAATTGGAAAATTGGAAAGAAGCGTGAAGAAAATAGGGTGAAAGGAAGCTATACAGATTGGTGGAGGCTGCGGACCAATTGGAGGGACCAAATTCTACCGAGCCTGGAAATGAGGAAGAGAGAGTGGTCTGTCCCACCTGTGGAGAAATATTTAAGGAAGCAGGCCACAAGATTGTAATTCGTTCCTTTATAACACAATAGTCTACACCTGCAACGAAGGAAGTTGCAGAGAAATAATATGCTGTCACATAAGAACCAGCATCTTTAAATATTCTTGCTGAAGTTGCCACTAACTCTGGGATAGAAGAACCAAGGGATGAAGTTATTCCTAATTGTGGGGATGAATATTGCACAATGACCCCGGAGTCCTCCCATGACATAGAAATTATAGAAGTGGAACCACAATAGCAAGGCAATGATGAGATTGAATAGGGTGCTACCACACAAGAACCAACATCCATGAATGTGCTTGTCCAAGTAGCTGACTAGATGGGAGGAGAACCAGGGATTGAGGGCACTCTGGAGTTTAATAAAGAATTCTATACTACAACTCCAAAATTGTCCCATGACATAGAAATAATAGAAGAGGATCCACAATAGTAGGGAGATGAAGAAGTGAGCCAGGATGTTGTCACATAAGAACCAACATCCTTGAAGGTTGCAGTAGGGACTCTTGAAATGCAAGAAGAAATTAACCCTGAAGTGGATGTCATTCTTGATATGCACTGGAGTGAGGATGAACAAGTTCAAACACAATCCTTAGGTGATACAGAAATCCTTGAGGATCAACTGCACACTAAAGAAGACATCCAATCTCAACAATAGGAGGAAAGAGAATAACAGGGCTCTGTCACAAAAGAACTAGTAGCCTCACAGCCAGCTGCCAAAATTACCACGAGAGTACCCCAGAAAGAGGACATTGTTACACAAGAACCAGTGTCTCTAAGAGTGGTGGATGTTGTTGCTGAAGAGAGTCCAAAAAAGGTTGTTGTTACATAAGAACCAACACCTCCCAAGATAGCTTCAGATGTACAGGGTGTCCAATGTGGTACATCAAGCGACCAAGTGTGGATTGATCCCCTTAGAAACTTCCTTGACCTGGATTCTAACAAGGAGGAGCATCATAAAGAAGAAATCATGAACCTTACAGCAGAAGTCTCAATTTTGAGAATGGAGGTAATAAAATGGAAGAGCCAGGTGGAGGAATACCAAGGAGGGATAATTTCTCTTACTGAGCATAAAAATATTATCAGGGGACTGGAGGAGAAATGGGTAGAAAAACGTATGACCTAGAGAATTCGAGAGGAAGAGATACAAAGCAGTTTAAGGGAGATGAAAAAGTTCTAGTTTATGCAGAAGGAAAAAGAGCAGATGTATGCTCTCTCTCAAGAACTCCTGGGCACTAGGGTACCTTCTTGTTCTTACCCTATCTTCCTATTTGAACAGTTTGTTTGGTTTAAGTTGAGAGCTGTGAAACAAGGGAGGTCATTTGAGATAATGACCTCAGCAAAAATTTTGGAAACATTTTTTAGAAGTAATTTTGAAGATCAAAATTTGCTGTGTGAATTATATTTGCATGAGATGGCTTGCCCTCTGGACCGCCATTAAAATCCTATCCCTTTTTCAGGGGATGTTCAGTTGAGGGCTTTTTCTTCTTTTGTGAGTAATCATGCTCAGTGGGAAAGGTCTTTTCAAACCTTTTCTCACAATGAAGCTCACTCTAACCTGTGGGTTTGAAGTGAGCCTCAGAATACAAGTATTCTTCTTGCTCGATACAGGAGTTTGCTTTCATGCCCCATCCAGACTCGGCACATAATGGAACTACAAGAGGAAGTTATTTCTACTTGTACCAACCATATTTCTATACACCAACAAGCAGCATTGGAAGGAAGTAAGCATAGATGGCAGGTTTCCTTTCCTATCCTCAGGAGCAGAGACCCCTATTGTTTTAGGAATTTTGAAAAGGAACTTTCCAGGGTTGAGGGCTATGTTGGATGTATCAGGGAATGTGGGGCTAATTGGTTGGGTCTGAAATTTAAATTCCCACTCATCTGGTGGCCAGAAAAACCATATAAGGTGTACTTCTCACTAACCAAGGTAGAGGAGCAGCGATGCTGGAGATATTGGATTGCTCACAAAGGTTTGGTTGAAAAACAAGGGGTGCTTGAGTTCCCCTACAACTTCTCTTCTCTTCATGAACAGAGCTCAGTACAAGATTCGGATTCAGAATAATGGAGGTTATTGCATGAGGACATGCAACAAGACAATTGGAGGGAGATGTTGGGCCCAGAAATGGCCTATTTTGACCACCCTTAATTACCTCTTCTTGTTCTATCCTACCCTATTCAGCATGCCAATTAATCATTTTACCCCTACTCTACTCTTCAAACCACCAATGTATGATTGGTCATTGTTTTATTTTATTAATACTTATGACTGTGATAATTAAGGCTTCATATCTCTCAATGCACTAACATATTATGGTTTATAAAGGTATTTTGAGGTATATGGACAATAGGAATATTGGGATGAATAGGCTACGAAAAGAAGGGGCATTCACCACTTAAGTTGATCCCCATCCATCCTATCATCACCCAAGGAATGCGGCTCCAGTGCGATATCCTAGACAAAGCTGTTTCAAGGTAGCTGTAACAAAATGCGTCAGAATTGGAGGTCAACAATGCATTGTTGTTTATGTGTAGCCATAATATGAAGATATCATCACTCTTGGGGTGATTAACAGTTTTCCTATGTTTCCTATTTTTCATCCTGCCATGTTTGTAACAGCCGTTGTCATTTAGGGTGCCTGAAGATCAGAGATCTTCATGGTTGCCCCATAATAGGATAGGATGTTATGATTTACATTGTATAAATATGGAGAACTGTTTCAAGCTAGGGGTTTCTAAACAAATAATCAATTCATTGTATTAGCTGTGAGGAGGAATTATGTAATCGCTCTGTCTTTTAATACAAGGAGTTACTTTTGATCTAAAGGTTTTTACGTGTGTTCATCCAACATCTCTGTGTGAAGGCTGGGCCCGCCTTCCACAGGGATCGCTGAGTTAAATTAGGTATTTTCAATTATTTTGTTGTGTGATGTTATGCTAATTTTACTTCTTCATAGGAAGCTGTAACAAGTGTGTATTTACAGTGTGTCATCATTGCATTCCTTATAGATTTGTAGTGGCATAGTGTGATAGTCGGCTGAGTAGGTAATTATTTCTTATGCAATTCGTGTGGTAACTGTAACAACTCTGTTCATCCTTAAGATCTTTTAGTTGTCATTTCCATGAATCTTTGCAACTTGTCTCTTATTTTTATTATTACAGAGTTTCATTCCTATACTTCAATTTCCTAGAACAACTGAACTCAATCTCTGTATTTTGAATTCCTAGATCAATATTCAATTTATGATTTTGGATTCCTAGGACAATCAGATTAGGCAGTTGAGTTAATCATTAAGTGGTGTGAATAGGATTTTCCCTTATCTGCAATTGTAATTTAGATGTGAATTTTTCCATTCTTAGACCAAGCCATAGTAGAAGGTAATTGTGATTTTATTCCTTAGAAGGTAACTAGATTAATTAGATTCTTGGGATGACCATAGCCGAACAGAGGATAGTATTGTTCAATTACAGTGATTTTGTATTTAAGCATATACTGTGCACGTTATCCTTGAAATACAAGACTTTCCTGGGATGACAATAAATATTGTACACTCTGTATGTTAGTTGTAATTCACTTGAATATTGGGTGCCCGACAAACTTGTCTTCTTCACGCTCGTAAAATTACTTTAAGAGTCATCTTTCCGATAGTACTTTACCCCTTTTTTAGTTTGGACTGACTAGTTACGAAAAAGGAATACTCTAGCCAATCATTACTAGAAGAGTTCTCTTGGGAATTATTTCATACTTTTTTGGGACCTAGAGACTAAATCATATGAAAAAAGACCCTTTGGAGTCTTTTTGCATTTTCGTTCAGACTCTCTAAACATGAATGATATCGAGTTAACTTTCAATGGACTTGTTAAACTAAATAGTGAGAGACCCTCTTTTGGTAACAAACCCCTCCTTTCTTAGGTTCATGAAATATATGAGAATGGACTTATCTCAGGATAAGATACAACGAGTGTTTGTTTCCCTCTTTGAACTCGTAAAAATGAAAAGAGGCACTCATCAATCATGATTGGGAAATTAAGGGAAGGGAACTATTTCATTTTGCAAATAATGGTCGTTAGTAGTCACCTTTAAACATGGCACTTGTCTCCATTTCATTCAGTCAATTGGGTATTCATCTTGCTTCCAAGTTGATCCACTTTCATAAGTCATGTCACTCCTTTGAGTCTTTCAAAGAATGCATCTTGTCTTGGTATCCACCTGGTCTAGTCAATCCTGCCAAGTCTTCAGTCATGCCGCCATATGTTCAAAGGGAATTCAAATTGAGAGGTTACCTCTATATTCAAAATAGCCTTTTTGTCAGTACCTTTTGAGTCAATCCTATGGTTACATCATACTCAAAATTCCAGAAATTTGTTCCAAGTTTCATGTCATTGATGAGAGATTCATAATGGTCCTCCTTCGACGGGACTATTCCTTCCAACTTCAGCTCATCATCCTAGAATTAGTCTTTGAAACAAATTAGTACCTTTAGATATGTATCCATCAATGACATATTCTCTCGCTCTCAACATAGGTTCACATCATTGACCTTTGATCAAACTATTCAACTGAGTGTTCGATGTCAAATCATCTATTCACACTCAAAATATTGTACTAGGGTACCTTGGGAATCATTGACATCAATGGTGATATCCCTCACACTTTTTAATGGTTCTCATCATTGACCAGTAATCAAGTGGTTTCTACCATGTTCAAAATCAATACATTATAATCACATGGATAGAATCATACTTTGTGGAAGACGAGATGAAGACCCTAGGTACTTGTTAAGCTCTCATTGATTTCTCGACGTTGAAATGGATTATTTTGTATTAGTTCTAGCATGGATCCACATTTATGATGGTCATGCATGTGCTTGAATTTGCGTCCGTTCGACATAGATCTATTAATGTAATTGTAACTTCAGAATGTATTCACTTGTATTTCTTATGTATTGTACACTGATGTTTATTCCATGATGTGTTTGTAATGTATTTGAGTCATGTCATGCCTTGATTTTCTTATCGGGAGGTTCTATAATGTAAACAAGTCATGTCAAGTCATTGTGGGTAACCCTCATATTGATCAAGGGTTAAAGTCCCCGCAGTTTCGAGGCACTAGGGTTATAAGACTCTCCTAGAGAATTCGGCCCTAGTAGGTTATTGTCAAGTTTGGAATTAGTATAAATAGAGAGTGAGCCTCTCTATTTATCACACACTCACTCACACTCAGTTTTAGCACATAGCTGAGGAAGAAGAAGACGTTGGGGCTAGGAAGAAAGAAGCTACTGCTGTTGGGAGATGATCTTACTATTTTGGGGTCTTACTTTTGGTGCTAATTCTATCTCTAAGGAAGTTGTTGGGTTTTCTTCATTTATGGTTTCCCTGAGGAAAAAAACTATGTTCATTGTCTCTTGTGTTTTATTGTGGTGCTTGTTATTCTCTCAGTTAAAGATCCTAATATAATGCTAGCTTAATGTTAAAAATCTAACATGGTATCAGAGCTAACCTGAGAAGAAGACACTGTGCAGCTATGGAAACTAGGGCTTCCTACTTTTTGTATCTCTCTCCACAAATTTTCAGCGAAAGAAGGTTGGGCTAACACTCCTCCATAGGGCACATATTTTTCTTGAAGCAGAATCCAATTTTGATCTTTTTCAGTTTTGGACCTGACACTACTGCCAGATATTAGGGCTTTCTACAGAAGTGGAATTTTTCAGTGAGCCCAGGCCTGGATTGATCTCCTCCTCAAAATAAAAGTTTAGAGATCATCAAGATCAAAGTATTTGGTTGGACAAACTTCGGAAAAGTTAAACCCTAATCTGCTCCTAAACCAACACTGCAGAAATCCAGATCCAATTCCAGATCCGACATATTAACCTGGTAAGATATAAATATTTTGTATTTCCATTTGAGTTTCTTAGTTAAGATGTCTCATCATACCAAGCTTGATGAAAATATTGAGGGAGCTGATAACTTCCGAGCCTGGAAGTGTAAGATCTCCCTGGTAGTGGAAGAAAATGAGTTGGACTCCAATATCAATGAGGAGGTTCCAGTTCCAAAGGGAGATGATGCTAAGGCCTTACACAAGAAGAAGTTGGTTATTGCTAAGAGGATTAGTGCTGATTCAATCAAGGATCACCTCATACCATAGGTGTCCTCCATAAAGACACCTAAAGCAATGTTTGATGCCCTAACCAAACTGTTTGAAGGGAAGAACATAAACCAGAAGATGACTCTGAGAAACCAATTAAAGAATGTAAAGATCCAGAATGTAGAAACCATACAGTCTTACTTTACAAGGGTCTCTAAAATCAAGGAATAGATGGAAGCAGTAGATGAAGAAGTGGAGAATTCAGAGATTGTAATTACCACCTTGAATGGTCTCCCTAGATCATGGGACTCCTTTATTCAAGGTGTGCCAGAAAGAAGTTAGTCAAGTTCAGCAGACTATGGGAAGAATTCTCTCAAGAAGAAGCTCGAATAGAAGCTCGAGAAGAAAAGATGGGAAGTGAAGATCAATCTCTCATGGTACACTCCAAGAAAACCATAAGAAGTTCTCATCACCCCTGAGGTAAGCACTCTCACAAAGATAACACTAGAAAATATTTGTCTAGAATCAGATGTTATACATGTGACGAGAAAGGAAACTATGCTAGAGAATTTCCTAGAAACAAAAATGTCTCTCACAAGAAGAAGGGAAATAAGAGAAGACATCATGCTCATGCTACAGAGGATGATGAACCTTCCACAAAGAGAATCGGACATGAAAGTGATGATTCATCAAGTGATGAAGAATATGTTTTGATTTACGCTCTCACGGGAAACATTACACATGGAAGCAATGATTTCCTTTTAGACAGTGGGGCTTCCAAACATATGACAGGATTCAAGGAATCCTTTGTGGTGACTATCAGAACATGAATCACCACACAAGGTGAAACTTGGAGATGACTACCAGTATCCAATAAAAGGTAGTGGGGAATCCTCCTATAAGCTAGACTCTAGAAATTATATGACAATGAAGGAAGTATTGTTTGTACCAGGAATAAAGAATAACCTCCTCACCATATCTGCATTAGATGCAAAAGGCATGAGGGTTGCATTTATAGATGGCCAAGTTATCATGTGGCCAAAGGGAAAGACTATTAATGATGCAGTAGTGATTGGGGAACAAGAGGGAGGTCTATACAAATTGAAGGGCTATCCAGAACAAGCCTTGGTCCATGACACAGTAGAGCCAAATGAACTTTGGCATAGAAGGCTTGCACATGTGCATTACAGAGAACTACCACTTGCAAGCAAAGTTGTTGAAGGTTTTCCAAAAATTCAAGCAAAACATGATGGGCTCTGCAAAGGATGTGTGAAAGGAAAGAACATAAAGAAGACATTTCCAAGTAGCAAGAGAAAGGAAAAAGGAATCTTGGAAATCATCCACTTCGATGTATGTGGTCCAATGTCATGAAGTTCATTAAGCAGGTATGCATACTATGTTTCTTTTATTGATGACTTTTCTAGGAAGACATGGATTTACTTTATGAAGAACAAAGATGAATTTTTTAGCAAGTTCAAGGAATTCAAAGCCTTGATCAAGAACCACACTGAAAACAGGATCAAGAACTTTTGATCAAATAATGGTGGAGAATTCACATCAAATGAATTCAAAGAGTTATGCAAAGAATCAAGGATTAAGAGGTATTTATCCACTCCACATAATCCACAATAGAATGGGGTTGCAGAAAGGAAGAATAGAACTATCATGGAAGCTGCAAGAGAAATGCTTCATGATCAAGATCTCCCCATGCATCTATGAGCAGAAGTTGCCATAACAGCGGTGTATGTACAGAACCATACTCCACACAGAGTACTCGAGAAAAAGACACCTAAAGAAGTCTTTTCCAGCAAGAAACTAGAAGTCAGCCATCTCAGAATATTCAACTGTCCAGTGTACATACACATTCCAAAAGAAAAGAGGAAAAAATTAGTTCCTTCAGGAAAGAAGGGTATATTTGTGGGCTACTCTGAAATCTCAAAGGCTTACAGAATATACTTCCCAGGACTCAAGAATATTGACATTAGTAGGGATGTGACATTTGACGAAGACTTGGCTTACAACAAATCCATAAAGAAACCTGTTGAAGTTCCTGAAGAATCAGAAGCACCCAAAATTCATGACAAAACCATGAACAAAGAAACTCAAGAAGAAGATCGAGAATTTGAAGAACCTCAAGAACCTGTAGATCCACCTCAAGAGAAGAATACTCATAAGAGCAAACCTGCTTGGGTACAAGAAGCTATCCAAGGTGTGGAAAGATATGGGGCTCCAGAAGAGAATCACAGAGAAAGAAAGAGAACCAGATCCTGCTCGGAATATGTAGCTTTATTATGTGATTTCATCGATAAAGAACCTTCCATTTATGAAGAAGCAGTAGAACGGAAAGAATGGAAGGATGCTATGATCGAAGAGTATCAATCGATCATGAAAAATTATGTTTGGGATGTTGTCCCAAGACCAGAAGGGAAGTCTATTGTAACTTCCAAATGGATCTACAAGATCAAGCATGTTGTAGATAGTAGCATAGAAAAATATAAAGCAAGATTTGTTGCTCGTGGTTTCTCCCAGAAAGAAGGAATAGATTGTGAAGAAATTTTTGCACCTATAGCCAGATACACTTCCATCAGATCAGTACTTTCTCTAGCTACAGTGATGAAATGGAAGATACACCAAATGGATGTCAAGACTGCTTTCTTGAATGGCCTAGTAGAAGAAGAAGTGTATGTGGAGCAGCCACTCGGTTTTGAGACACGTGACAGGGAGTCTCATGTGTGTAGATTGAAGAAAGCCATGTACAGTTTGAAACAGGCACCCAGGACATGGTATGGCATAATTGATAGCTTTCTATCCAGTTTGGACTTTCCCAAGAGTAAAGCAGATTCCAACCTTTACTACAAGGTTGAAGATGGAAACCTAGTGATGCTCCTACTATATGTAGATGATCCTACTATAAAAGGAAACCTTATTGGGTATGAGAAGCTATCCAAGGTGCGGAAAGATATGGCACTCTAGAAGAGAATCACAGAGAAAGAAAGAGGACCAAGTCCTGCTCCGGATATGTATCATTATTATGTGATTTCATCGATAAAGAAACTTCCAATTATGAAGAAGCGGTGGAAAGGAAAGAATGGAAGGATGCTATGATCAAAGAGTATCAATCGATCATGAAGAATGATGTTTGGGATGTTGTCCCAAGACCAGAAGGAAAGTCAGTTGTAACTTCCAAATGGATCTACAATATCAAGCATGTTGCATATGGTAGCATAGAAAAAAATAAGGCAAGATTTGTTGCTCGTGGCTTCTCCCAGAAATAAGGAATAGATTATGAAGAAACTTTTGTACCTGTAGCCAGATACACTTCCATCAGATCAATACTTTCTCTGGCTATAGAATTGAAATGGAAGATACACCAAATGGATGTCAAGACTGCTTTCTTGAATGGTGTAGTGGAAGACGAAGTGTTTGTGGAGCAGCCACTCGATTTTGAGACACATGATAGGGAGTCTCATGTGTGTAGATTGAAGAAATCCCTGTATGGTTTGAAGCAGGCACCCAGGACATGGTATGGCAGAATTGATAGTTTTCTATCCAGTTTGGGATTTACCAAGAAGTAAAGCAGATTCCAACCTTTACTACAAGGTTGAATATGGCAACCCAGTGATGCTCCTACTATATGTAGATGATCTGTTTGTAACAGGTATGGATGGGATGATTGCTGATACGAAGAGGAATCCTTCTCCCAAATTCGAAATGAAGGACTTGGGTATGATGCATTATTTTCTAGGCATGGAGGTGTGGTAGAATGTAGATGGAATTTCTTTGGGACAAGGGATATATAAGGTACAGATCCTGAAGAGATTCAGGATGATGGACTGCAAGTCCATGACCACACCTATGGCATCGAACCTGAAGCTATTGAGTGATTCTTCATTAGAAGCAATTGATGATACGATGTATTGTCAGATGATTAGGTCCTTGATGTACCTAACGAACATGAGACCAGATATTTGCTTTGCCGTGAACACCTTGAGCCAGTTCTTGACAGATCCGAGACATGTTCACTTTATAGCTGTAAAGCATATTCTGAGGTACCTGAGGGGTACAGTTGATTATGGGTTCAAGTATGAGGCAAGTCAAAAGATTAACCTGGAGGGTTATGTTGATTCAGATTGGGTAGGTAGTGCCATCAATAGGAAGAGCACTTCAGGGTGTTGCTTCAGTATGGGATCAAGTGTGATCTCTTGGTTTAGTAGGAAGAAATCCTGTGTGGCACTGAGTACAGCTGAAGCAGAGTATGTTGCAGCTTGTTCAGCTAGTTGTGAGGCAGCATGGCTAAGGAAGCTATTTTCTGATGTATTTGATCTCCAGTTGGATGCTACTTGTATATATTGTGACAACCATAGTTGTGTGAAGTTGTTGGAGAACCCGGTGTTCCATGACAAGTCAAAGCATATCGAGATCAAGTATCACTATATTAGGGATATGGTGCAGAGAGGAGTAGTGAAGCTCTAGCATGTTGCGAAGGATGAACAGATAGCTGATGTGTTGATGAAGACATTAGCCAGAGTGAAGTTTGAGTACTTCAGGGAGAAGCTTGGTGTTCTCTAGATCAAGGTTCCTTCCAAGGGGAAGTGATGAGTCTGTGAGCCATTCTGACATGGTGAGAGGACTGGTTCCTTCCATGGTCAAATGTAAGGTGAAAGCTCAGTCTAGGACTAAGGGCCATTCTAATATGACTGTGGGATGTGTTCTCACATGATAAGATATGAGTGCATGGACATTATGATGTGATTGAGGGATGTGTTCCCACTTGATCAGATATAAGGGATGTTGCCATTCTCTGGTAGAATGGAGGCACCTGGTCAGTTACCAGGAACCCTCAGTCTGATACTGAGTGCCCTTCTGACATGGTGAGAGGATTAAGTTCCTTCCATGGTCATATGTAAGTTATGTTCCTTTTCATAGATGGTAGTAGGTGTGTCCTACCATGCTAGTGATTGTAAGTGTTGTGCCTTTCCACATATGGTAGCAATTTTGTCCTACCATGCTGGTGGATGTAAGTGCTGAGCCTTGCCATAGATGATAGTAGGTGTGTCCTATCATGCTGGTGGATGTGAGTGTTGTGCCTTTTCATAGATGATAGTAGGTGTGTCCTATCATGCTGGTGAATGCAAGTGCTGGGCCTTTCTGACAGGGTTGTGGGATGTGTTCTCGCATGGTCATATGTGAGTGTTGGGTGTGCCTTTATGACATGGTGTTGGATGTGTTCCTCTCATGGTCAGATGTAAGTGCTGGGTGAGCCATTCTGAATTAGGGTCATATATAAGCGCTAAAGAAGACCTACATGGTGGCTAGGCCTACAACCAGCATGAAAAGGGGTTGGATCTGTAGAACTTCCTATGATGAGAAGAATCATGAGATAGCACCCGTGAAGATCTAGTGATGATGATCCAGTAGTGACGATCTAGATCCAGTGATGATCCAAGTCGAGTGATGATCCAGATCTGAAGATGAAGATGAATTGAACATGAATATAACTTGAAGATGAAGATGACTTAAAGATGATGAGGAATCAAGGATGATCTAGATGATACAAAGAAGAAGACTTGTGTTGATAAATTGTGTCAAGAGAATACCTTCCTAGTTAAGAGGGAGTGTTAATGTAATTATAACTTTGGAATGTATTCACTTGTATTTCTTATGTATTCTACCCTGATGTTAATTTCGGGATGTTTCTGTAATGTATTTGAGTCATGTCATGCCCCGATGTTCCTATCAGGAGGTTCTATAACGCCAAAACAAGTCATGTCAAGTCATTGTGGGTAACCCTCCTATTGATCAAGGGTTAAAGTCTCCACAATTCTAGGGCACTAGGGTTATTAGACTGTCCTAGAGAATTCAACCCTAGCAGGTTATTGTCAAGTCAGAAATTAGTATAAATAGAGAGTGAGCCTCTCTATTTATCACACACTCACTCACACTCAGTTGTAGCGCATAACTGAGGAAGAAGAAGACACTAGGGCTAGGAAGAAAGAGGCTACTGCTGTCGGGAGATCATCTTACTATTTTGGGGTCTTACTTTTGGTGTTGATTCTATCTCTGAGGAAGTTGTGGGGTTTTCTCCATTTATGGTTTCCCCAAGGAAAAACACTATGTTCATTGTCTCTTGTGTTTGATTGATGTGCTTGTTATTCTCTCAGTTAAATATCCTAATATAATTCTAGCTTAATGTTTAAAATCTAACAAGATCTACATTATATGTCTGGCATCTATGTCCAATTTTGAGTCTTCTTTACATGGATATACGTTGTATTCTAATAGCCATGTTCGTCCATCTCTTCCTTGTATTGGTCTGTAGCCATGATGAGGAGACATTTGGATATGATTCAAAAGTATTGATGTATTGTAGAATCTTGGTTGATGATGATCTCCGATCAAGCAATTTCTTTCCTCGAAGTGATAACTTGCTCTTTCAAAGCTCTCACATATCGTATCCCTCTATCCTCATGCTTTGGGGGGGCATTTTGTTACACATAAATATCATCACCATCATGTGTTGAGGCCCAAAACATCATAAATTTCCCTCAATTCCCAAAAATGTTGAATTGGATATTGGCCCAGACTCATAATTTCATATTTGAGTCCACCACCACCTTTGCCTTTAATGAAATTTGCATTAACTCCTTCATTAATGCCTATTTTCTCTTGACAATAAGTGGTTCCATAGCCCATGCTCCTTGGTCAAAGAGAATTTCCACCTTGGTAATGCTCTGTCTACATGGAGAAAGAGTGGTGCTCAAGTTTTAAAAGGAAAAAGAGAAGATTCATGAAGCTTCTTGAAGGAATACTTCATGGAACCCTCATCCCTACTCTTGTGGAACACCTGGACTCGAGATGCCCCCTAGTAGGATCTCCCTTCCACCTCATCCTCCATTTTCTCAACCATCCATATCCTCCCAAGGCCTATAAAACCTAGCTCATCCTTCATGGTTGAGAGTGAGAAAAGTTATGCTGTTTCATCGAGGTTCTGGCCAAATCTAGGGTGATCATAGAAGGGGCAAGTTCGAGCTTTGAGGACAAGACATGGCATCTAAAGGAGCATCACAACACTAAGGCAATGGTTGTAATCTATTTTCTTCATTTTAATGCAAAGATGGTTCCTTTTCCCATAAAATTTATTATGCTGCAATCATTCATTTTATTATTTGATTCCTTAGTCACTAATCTAGAACTGTAGACCATTTTCTAGTACCTTTGATCTCGCTTGTTTGTTTGATGTGTTTGTGCAGGTACATCCATGGAGATTCAACACCATAGGAGACAAATACATCACACTATAGAATAGCTAAAGGAATCATTCCAGATATCTACAAGCTGTAGGGGAAGTCTTCAATCCCTTTTATCACTCATTTGTTCTAGATCTAAACTATTCAGACCTAGGGAAACAACTCTTGTCAGCAAGAGGTGAGACTTTATAGCAACACAAAATTGACAATAAATATCCATAAGAATTTAGCCATCCCCAGCGGAGTCACCAATTCTATTATGGAAAAAAAAATTCTATGGCTTGGAGTGGACCACAACAGATAGTATGACACCATAAATCAATCCACTTCCAATATGATAAAGAAATAAACAATTCTAACATGAAGGGATGACACCTTATTCTGGACGTTTGTAGTAGATCCCCATTGATCTTTCAATTATACTTGTGCCTACATTTCATTCTCAACAACAATGAAATACACAAGCATGATATATATTAAGCATTAGAACCTACTCTAGCATATATAAATCCAATTTATAATCAAATTAACTACATCCATGGATAAAAATATTCATAGTTACACATATAATGGATGAGAAATGGATATTTCTATTAAATATAAATATCTATTTAAGTGAAAAACCCTATTAACACCTTGTTGAAATTGAGAAACCGAGTCCTCCACCTGTACCTCCACCACTTCAATCCTCCATATCAATGGTAAGATCACAAGACAATGGAAATCTTGGTAAGAGCATCAATGGATGCTCAAAGGACAAAGGTATGAAGACTCAAGTATGCAAGAATGGGGCACAAATACACTATAGTTTCTTTTCTCTCACAAGTTCTCCTCCTCTAATGCATCCAAGTATCTCAATATATATCCCTTCAATAGGAGGTGAAGGATCGAGTTGGAGCGTTTCTAGGCATTGGAAGGCCAGTAGTCAAGTTATTCATTACTTGATGAGGGAAAACTCCAAATATTTTATTTTTTATCATATTTCCCGATGTACGCAGGTCATAGTGGAGCAAGTTGCATGTACACGCAGTTTGTAAGATGGTAATTTGTGTATACCAATACATTAGACTTTTTAAGGGATTTTTTGGATCATCAAAGTTATACTGAGCAAAGGGGGTCCAAAGAGTCTACATAGGGACAGGGAAGGCCATAAAAACATGATCTACCAAGTGTGGTAAAATCATATATAACACCAGAGGAGAGAAAATAGTGAGGATAGCCCTCAGTCTTGTTATGAACTTACTTTTTATTACAGCTTAAAGAAAAATGCTAAGTCATGATGTTAAACAATTCTTTTTCATACAAATGAAGACCTTTATTTCTCCTTCTTGTTGAGTAATATTTCATTCCTTTATCGCCTTGGATCAAGACCCATCCATACATGATTGCATGAATATGTTTGTTAGAATATATTTGATTTTTTAAGTATGAATGATTGGTATAATAGAGAATAACACAGATTTACCGTAGTTTGTAGAATATTTTCCTTATTTCAAATAGAGTAGAGTTAATGATATTAATCTTGCACATTGATCTAGGAACAAAGCATCAATCTCATTCAAGAATAATCAACAAATAACTCGTGAAATGGTGTAATTAGTCTATAGGAATAGTAGCCGCTCTGTATTGACATAAAGAATGAATAGTTACAATAACAATGGCAAGCAATATCTTGAATCAATGAGGAATTCGAATACCTAAGGAGGTCATTTGAATTCAATGAGTGAGTCTAGCTTAACTGACTGTAATCCATTGGTTCACACTCAATTAACCACTTGACCAAAACCCTAATTGACTCACCAAACCCTAACTAAAGATAGAGTGCAATCAATGACTGAATCTCAACTAAAAGAGATCAAACACATGTCATAGCAAGCCAGCCATCAAGTGCTAGTGCTTCAATGACTTCAATGAACTCCGACGAGGTTCACTGAAGCTGAACTGATCATCACAAGTTGGTGGAGGCACCCTTGTTGACTCCAGATCATTAAATAATAATAAATAATCATTAAATAATATATTTAATGAGAAGAGGTGCCTTAACTAACTGGTTGAACTGATTGTAACCACCAGTTATTAATTAGGTGCATTAATATCACTCAGATCACCCCCAGAGTGCTCCAATTATCCTCCTTGACTGTAGGAGAAGGATAATTTAGCCTCCTTGACTATAGGTAGGCATGGGTGTGACTGGATGATGTCAATTAATGTCAATTATACTTAGGATAGTGGTTTAACTAGGCTAGTTTGACCAAAAAGAGTGTGTATGGTGGTAAATGTCTCCAACACCCCCCCTTAAGATATACTCAGGAAGAGCTAGAAAAAATAGATGCATAAAAATGCTAGGGCCCCGGAAAAAAATTCCATAGGTCACTTTATACAATAAAGTAACTGCTTAATATAACCAAGGAAATGGGGAAAACCTCATGGGAAAAATACCCCCCCTCAAACTAAGCAGTAAATCAAGAATTGGTTCTTCTATGCAGCAGTATCCTGATACTGTGCATGTGAACCTATGAATCCAAACTAAATGAATATGTCTAGAGGAATCTTCCACTTTGTAAGAAGAACAATGCACTCAACTGAATCAGAAATATAAACAGCTGCACGGTGAAAACTGGACCCATGTAGAGTAGCTGAAATCATCTGAAGAGAGAGCAAAGGTTCTTGAGGATTTGAACCATGTGTGGAACACTCAAGAAACTGATATGTTTCAGCCTTGAACAGAAAACCATGAGTGGTAAAATCAGCCCAAATTTTTAGGAGCAAGTGTCCAAGCGGATGCAGAATATCTTCCTCTTTACTAGTTCTGTGAGGGGATGAGCATGTGACCAAAGGTAGAGAATCCCTGGGACTCTAGAGAGCGAATGCTTGAGCTCTCCATGATCTGATATAGCTTCATAAATAGCTAATGATTCACAAAATAAAATATCATCAACCTCATAAGAGGAAACTAACATGAAATCCCCAGCAGAAAAATTGAAGAAGAACTACGTTACTTGATTTTTCACACCGGAATCGGTGAGAGCTGCTACAAGCATGACTGAAAACTCTTGGATTTTAAAATATGAACCAAATAATATCAGATCATAAATCAAATCAGATATAAATAAGTTCACGACAGATCCAAAATTGTGAAATGAAATCAAATCCCCAGCAACAGTTTCGAAGGAGACTTGCGGTACTTGTTTCTTCAGACCATTGATGAGAACAGCTACAAGCAGTACTGAAGGTTTATGAACCTGAAATTTTGAACCAAGAAATATCATATCATATCCAAATAATATTATATCAGATCCAATAAGGTTCATATCAGATCCAAAATTATGGTCAACCGAGACGGTGGATGCATAGTTGTCTTTTTCTTCAAAATTATGAATTTTGGTGCATGCAATCCTACAGGATTGTGCTGGAAGATCTAGACGATGGGGATCGAATGTGTCACTCTTATAATCTGATATTTCTTCCAAAATATACAATTTTTTACATATTTTCACACCAGCAGCAACATTAGAGGGATAAAAATCAAATTTCTCTTCACTTTCGGAAGCAATTACTAGTAAATTTTGCACAGAATTCAAAGCAAAATCACCGGTGAATGTTTGCATGGAATTGCAGCAGTATTTTTCTTCAATATCATAGATTCAAATGTATTCTTCTGTTTCAGGAATATGAGGAGATGAGATATCATAGATCTCATGAACTTCCGGAGCATCAGGAGAAGGAGTCACTGCATGGATACTTTCTTCAATTCAACTTGAATGTGTAGAAGATTCTACTTCATCTTCATCTTGAACAACTTCATCAGAGAGAGTAGAGGCTGATAATTTTGAGTAAAGAAATCTTGTGGTGCTGGATGTGATCTCCAAATTTATATTATGATCCTCATTGTGCTTGCCAAATGTTCTGTCCAAGTTTGTCCAGAGATCGTTTGGGTATTCAGCAAAACCAATAAGGTAGCGCAAGCTAGGAGAAAGGGCCAGACATATTGCTCCAAAATATTTATCACCATAATTTAGCTAGTCATTATCATTCTCATAAGACTCTTTTCCAAGTCCAATAGACACCTCATAGAGACCTCGTCTCTTCAGAGATGCAATCATCTTCAACTTCCATTATGAATAGCTTGTGAATGAGGTGAGAAGAGGGACTGATGAGTCCATTCAAAGTTGTACCTATTAAAACCTGCAAATCACAACAAAATGGAAATGTAAGGTCAGACATCCTGCACATTTTAGGATTTCATCACACCCAGCATATTCAATCAAGCAATCTTGATCAACAAGTTCTTTACTTGGGGTATTAAGTGGTAAGCCTTGGCTTCTGGTGCAGTGCTGGATTTTTGAGCTATTGCTCAATTTTCATGCAGAAATCTATAAAAAAGCTTGGTTTTGAGAGATAGATCTTTGTCTTGCTATAAGCTTTGATACCATATTAATCTTGCACATTGATCTAGGAACAAAGCATCAATCACATCAAAGAATAATCAACAAATAACTCGTGAAATGGTGTAATCGGTCTACAGGAATAGTAGCCGCTCTGTATTCACATAAAGAATGGATAGTTACAATAACAATCTCAAGCAATAGCTTGAATCAATGAGGAATTTAAATACCTAAGGAGGTCATTCGAATTCAATGAGTGAGTCTAGCTTAACTGATTGTAAGCCATTGGTTCACACTCAGTTAACCACTTGACAAAAACCTTAATTGACTCACCAAACCCTAACTAAAGTCAGAGTGCAATCAATGACTGAATCTCAACTGAAAGAGATCAAGCACATGTCATAGCAAGCCAACCATCAAGTGCTAGTGCTTCAATGACTTCAATGAACCCTGATGAGGTTAACTGAAGCTAAACTGATCATCAGAAGTTGGTGGAGGTGCCCCTGTTGACTCCAAATCATTAAATAATAATAAATAATCATTAAATAATATATTTAATGAGAGAAGGTGCCTTAACTGACTGGTTGAACTGATTGTAACCACCAGTTAACAATTAGGTGCATTAATATCACTCAGATCACCCCCGGAGTGCTCCAGTTAGCCTCCTTGACTGTAGGAGAAGGCCAAGTTAGCCTCCTTGACTGTAGGTAGGTGTGGGTGTGAATGGATGATGTCAATTAATGCTCCACTGATGTCAATTAATGTCAATTATACTTAGGATAGTGGTTTAACTAGGCCATTTTGACCAAAAAGAGTGTGTATGGTGGTAAATGTCTCCAACAAATGAATCATTCTTTGCAATTTTAATTCCTTTATCGCTTCTGCAATTTAAGTTCACTTCTTTTCACATGAGATATTATTATAAGAATTCACCAAATAACATTATAGGATCATTCTTTCAATGGTATGGTATATTGGGAAGCATTTCAGAAGGTTTGTTAAAAACTAGGCGAAGAGTTTCTTAAAACATGTCTCTGAAAACAAACGCCAAAGGATATGTGTCTAACTGAATTATATAGATCCATGTTTCTTGCAACCCTAGTCCTTAGATTGAATTTCCTTTTCTTTATACCAGTACTAATTTAGATATAATTGGATTGAAGTTTGATACTAGTAGGCATAGTTAGTTTTCTTTGTAGTTGCATAAATTGTGTAGAACCCTTATAAGTTTGTATGAATACATGGGTTTAACAATTAAAGTATAAGGTATATAAACATTATTCTTGTTAATTTATTGTCTCGATAGGAAAAAATATTAATGATGATTGATTAGACTCGTCACATTTTGATGATGTTGTCAGGGAGGCTTTCCAGACCACAAGGGATCCTAACAATATCAAATAGATCTTGCATTAACAAGGCTATATTTGAACAGATAAAGCAGGAAGTAGACATGCTACCAAGTAAGTCTCTCTATTACAACACAGTTTTTCATAAGTTATTTTATTTTCTTCCTTTCTTAGAATAGTTAGATTTTTTAAACCTTTAGACACACAAGAAAAACCTGATAAAAAATGAAAAAATCCATAAAAACAAAAAAAAAAGGAAAAAAGTGCAGAAAAACACCTTACACCTTAGAATGAATGCCTAGAGAAAGCACTAGTACAAAATGAGGAATTAGCTACTACGTGACTAAAAATTTTAGTCACCACAGGTTTTTCAAGTGATTTACTACTAAATATGAGAAATTTTGATTGACCCAACTATAAACGACTAAAATTAACGACTAAGTTAGTCACCAGTTAACAAATATGACTAGACAATAAGTGACAGAGTTAAAAACAACTAACATAAATGACTAATTTAGCCACGACATAAAAAATGACTAACTAGAAGAATATGAATTAGTCATTTTTAATTGTGTCATGGAAAATTGCAATTGTGACAATGAAATGTTACAATTTAGTAAATTTTGTAAATTGTCAACCTTCTATTAGTAATATTGGTGCCATGCACCTCTATCTTTAGAGATCCAACAAAGAAATTGAATGAATTTGCTCTTGACCATCTTTATCCCCGCTACACCATTGAACCAAACCGTTAATCATGTGCCGAAGGAAATTAGGTTCCTACAGTTACGAATTAGGTATTAGAACTAGTACCATATTGATACCTAGAAGCATCATAGCTTTGATCCTTCAATGTAGGAGTCCCAAGTCCCATACTGAGGTTTTTTTCTAACTTCAATAAAACTATCATGATTTGTGACCATCGAACTAGCTGCACCAATTGATGTAGCTTCACCAGGATCAATTCCTTTAAACGTCGTAGCAATTGGTCCAATAAGTATTGAACCGGTGGAAGCACCAAGAACAATATTTTAACCAATCAAAGATTTAATTATAATTAAACTGGGATGCTGACCCAGAACCAGTCTCAGATCCATATGCAATAAAAAGGTAGAAGCCCCACCCCATCTCGAAGTTTCAAGAAAATATTTCGATTCCTCGATCTCTAACAGTCCTCAACTCACAAAATATGATATGTATAATGTAGTGATGACCTATCCTTACCACTATCAAGTTAAACCTTCGTTATGCATTATTGGCGAGGTAAATTTTGCATCTGATGTCACCACCCTCCTGATTCATGATGTTCACAACTAGATACATCCAGTGAGGTCTCTACAACTCCAGATGTTAGTGGATGTCTTTGCTGGCATCAAGCCTCTTCTCTAGGTGCAATATTGTTGTCAACCTGTACACTCAAAATTAGTTCAACTGATTGTCGTCAATGTTGTTGGGCATTTGTCTAGTTATGTGCTGGTAAGTTGAATCCTTTTGGGTTAATAGTCACACTAATCTATGTCAATGAGTTTATTAGGGATGCCATTCATGAATGTGGGGACACATCCAGTGGATTTTCCCACAATATTTATTTGAAAAAAATAGAAAAGTTAAATATCATGAATGAATATATCAATCTTTAAGCCCCAACTTTAGTTGTTAGAGTAATAGCTTGAGTGGGTCTAATGGTTAAAAACATGTGTTTCCTCCCAAGAGGTCACATGTTCAAATCCAGAGGGGGGTAGGGTATGTACACCTATGTAAACTTTAGCAGTTAAATAGTTGCACAGAGGAGGTTCCTTGTCCCACAAATAAGGGGGTCTCATACAACAAAATTGGTTTCTCGCTTGAGTGTGATCTTAAAAATAGATTATTATTATTTCTTGGAAATGAGGAAATAACTTCAACACAAATGGAATGGAAGTACACAAAAGATCCCTTTAGCAAAATAGGTCTACCTAATTGAAACCATAGATTATTCTCAAGAGATCAACACCTCAAGTGATTGGGAGATAAGTTTTAGACTCTAAATCATAAGCTACTAGAATGATTAACATAAATTTAAACCTAATTAATTACTAGGAACTTTAAATTCAATATTATTATTTTTATTATCATAGAACAACAATAATTGTATTTACACCTCCCCAAAAAATTAATGTTTTAGTTTACAAATCCATGGAAAGGACTTGAGTTCTTGATATCGACTTTGAAATTCATTGAAAATAAGATTATACATGCCACTTAAATTTAGAGAAAACACTCGCTTGGTATGTGAAAGTTCCTCTTTGGAATTAAGCAGGCGTGAAGGAGTGGCGAGCAGTGTTCAAAATTGAACCCTTTTGAGCCCTTCCAAATGGTTCTAGCCCTTCCTAGAAGTGTAAAGTTAAAATTTCCCTTCAAAAAAAAATTAAAATCGAAATTTTACCCTTCTAATTAAGAAGGGCATAATTTATGTCAACATTTCGAAAGAAGGGCAATATTTGAAATTACCCATCCATATAAATTTCTCAAGATAGTGAAATTCCTATGCTATAAATTTCAAATCGTCATTCAAAATATTGGAAATTTGATAAATTATAATAACTCACTCACTCATGTCATGCACTCACTGCTTAGCTGTACAAGATGACCAGTAATGATTGATCACTATGAGGCACTAGCCATCATGATGTGACTCTGACTCCCAGTGGGGCTGCAATCTAAAGTGTGGCAATGTGTCAACGACTACGACTATAACAACAAATAGCAACTACTAGTCTACTACTAGGCCTAATATTGATGTGAACCTCGCTACCAATGTCCACTCTTTTTTAATCAAAATGAAATTCAAAAGGCCAGTTTGATGAGTCCTCCTCTACAAGACTTCATTTCTTGCATGAATATGATGGACTCATGACAACTATAAACAACACTCGATGTCATGCAAATACAAATAATGGCATGTAGCTAAGATCAGAAACTGTACATAGGTCGATTTATGCAATGCTATAGAGAGGTGTCATTGGGCACATGATATGGAGAAACAATGAGTTAGAAAAAACATTTGGACCAAAGCACCTGCACAATGGTTATTAATAAAATTAAAAAAAAAAATTTGTTGGCTCAAGAATAGTCTTTCAATTTGATGGGTGGCATGATCATGATGTAATCTCCCTCCGTCCTTTTATACATTTGTGGTTTCTCACAAAAATTGTCCTCAATGGTCACCACCAAAATACATATTAAAATTACCTATGTTTACATCCTCTTCTCTATAATCCTCATCTCATAGTCATAACTAAGGATTATTATGCATTCACATCCTCGCATTATAATATCAATTAGGTCAAGGCACAAAGACAACCATAAAATATCAAATGTGTCAAGATGCAAAGAGTAAGAGACACCTTTAAGTAAGTATTATATTAAATTTACCATATAAGAATTTAATTGACACTATCAACTGAGATTTGACACGTTGGATTGTTGTGATATTCTTATCACTCCTTATGAATGTGATTGCAATGAATTCTTTGAAGGTGAAGTCTATAATTTTAGGTCTTCTTCCTAATTATAATGCCTTTTGGTAAGACAAAAAGGAGGGTAGAGTCGTGCAATAACATGGAAAACAGTTTCGACATAGAGGTATACACATTAATTTTTTTCATTAAATAACTTAAATTTCCTACCTATGACTATCGATTCACTAAATCGTGGACTCGTACAAAACATAGCAAATTTGAGAGCCGTGAGCCCTTAAATACTCACACCTAGAACTTTCTCAAATCTAGCCATTAGTAAACTTATTTTGGTATTTTGGTTCAATTTAAAAGGAAGGTTGTTGCGGCTCAGACATACAATGTGTTGCAAGGCTTTAGTTGACTTAGGATTGATTCCATTACCCCTCCATCCCATACATGTATGCTTTCGCGACAAGTGTTGAACAACATAATTTGATGCCCCAACCTCAGTTATGATAGCATTGCTAACTTGTTTGGTATCTAGGATTTGTTTTTTAAATGTTTTATGAGTTGTGTATTATTTTTTCTTAGGTGCCCAATCCCCATGATTCTTACATCTCTCAATTTTGGATTGTTTCCCTCTCTCTGGTTTAAATTAAGTTTTTCATTATATATATATATATATATTATAGCCTCATTTTGCTTAGTGACTTCATTTTGTATATAGTTAATAGTAAGTAATTGTCTCATGGTTCTAGTTATTGTTTAAGACTATATTTAGTTACGATGTCTTGCAATATGCATAAGGTCGAGCAGATGCCCCAATATGGTTATCACATGGTCTAACTAGTTTTTTTTATAATGAAGTGTGCTCCAACTCAAAAAAAATACAATAAAATAGTTGTTATGTTAGTGAACTATAAAATTAATGATATATATATGACAAATTAATGTGTTCAAAATACGTTTGATTGAAAATATATCATTTTTTCATGTTCTCCTAGAATAAATAACCTTCCAATTGAAATTAAGACGCCCCCTTTAAATTTGATCATTGGTGGTGAGCAACAATGAAATCAAAGGTCAAGTCAAAGCAGTAGGATTCTTCACGACATGTTTACAAATCTGGAGCTGCAAGCTATGGAGGGAAAGCATCTGCAGTTAATCCCAAGAACTCTGGCCAGGTGTGGATTTATTAAACATATATCCCAAGAATTTACTCAATTACATTCTCCAATTTGTCACACAGAGATCCCCAGATCGAAAAGCATTTGTTTTTTTTCACTTGCGACTGGATACTATCAAATCCAATACTATCGGTGGACTGTAACCGTTTTTGGAGGAATTGGGTATCCAGCATCCTGGGGAGCCAAGTTTTCCATCATTTAGTTTATCATTTAGCACTAATTCTCACCATTAACATCAATTTGGAATGTCAAGTTTATTTTTATTATTATCTTGATTGGAAATGTTTCGAGGATTTGCATTGCACGACACTGACTTTGTGCCAAGTCAAACAAGTAACTATTCTGGCGAAATTGTACAGAATTTGCTCTCGACCCTAATACTTATTCCTTTGAAATTAATACTATTTGGGTGGAACATTTCACAGTAAGAATGAAACCCTACTAGATTTCTTAATATTTTAATCCATGAACCAAGGTCCCATGGGCCGATTGGTTAAATTGTTTGGACCCCAATGCACATCGCAAAGGCCTAAAATAAATGACAACATAAACTTGAAATCACTTCCAGAAGCATACCCTGACCGGCTGCACCACATAGAGTGGGTGCCTAGGTTGAGGGTTAGCTATTCAGCAAAAAATTCCTGAGACATACGGCTGGCTTCATCCCTTCAATGCTCCTCTCTAAGGGTGGGGCATACCACTGAAAGAATGGAGACCTAGTGGACACTTGACACTCTATCATCCACAACAATGAACCAATGCACCCTGTTGGAAAATACCTATATTTTAAGTTTTCCTTGTTTATTTGGACGCTGATGGAATGGATCTCGCAGTGAAAGATGGAGATTTATTCCATAGGAAGTACTGTTGTTGATGTATGGCACAATTAATATTTTCATAAGAGAGAAGGTTTATCACCCTCAGTACAGGTGACATAGCTGCAACTTGATGCTTTTCTAAATCACCACCTTACTTTTGATTTGATAGCCATAACTGTTTTGGAATAAAATCACATGCATGGGTGTACACACACAAAATCTGATATGTGCATTATTTCTTGGCATTGTTGATTTTGATATGTACATGGAGAAGTAGAAACAATACATGGGAATAACCCTTGAAAAACAACTTATTTAAGTAACAAACACCAAGAGCATAGGTTGTAGAAAAATACATTACCTTTTACAATCAAAACAAAGAGAAGACTAATAGTTATGCTGAGTCTCTAACCTTCCTTGAACAAGATGAAAGGGCTTCAAACCTCCTTGTGGAGGCATGGTGCTTTCCATGACACACCCCTTACCTAATTGGAAGGAGTACTGCAATTTGATTTTCTGGGAAAGACTTCATTGTGATAATATTAACATTTATATGTTGGAAGTCTGACATACAGAAGTACCAAAGTACCTAGTTCTCATTTTGCAACCATTTTGCTTCAGCTTCTTTGAGCCTATCAGCCATTTCCTCATATTTTTCTTCTCCTCTTCACAGATCTGGAACTTACCAGGACACTACCCTAGATTAAAGCCTACAATTTATGGTGTATATTTATCTTTCCATCTGCATGCCTACAAGTGGATACTCAGGCCTTCAAAGGAAACCCAAACTTCTCTTTTAAGCACCAAGGTCAAGGCATACAATCTTCCTGGATAACAACATACCTACGTTGTCAATGTATATGCTCTAATGTTTCTCTACATTCTTCTTTTAGTGATTCATGATGTCAATGTAGATCCTCTAGTTTGATTACTTCATTAAACTAATTAATTTCCTCGGGTGTCATCGTGATTCATGATGTATGTCACATGTAGGCATGAACAGAGATGATTAGTCATCAATTTCTATACTGATTTTGGTTACTATCAATGCTTTAAACTATATTCTATGCAAATGTCGATTTCTGATTTTGACCTTTTTGTGTTTTGGTGTAGGGAAATCGGGCAATAGTGGAAATTCAACTTGCAGATTACATATACCCTGCATTTGACCAAATAAATTATTCATTTGTGTATGTACATTTGTATTACTAAATTTGGCACACAAAAAAAGAGTGAAAATTTTAAATCACTGTTGCTGGACCTTAACTAATGTCCCCATAATCTGAAAGAATGAAACTTAGAATGTTATTTCAGCAAGCCAAAGTACATGGCTGTTGGGTTATGTTTTCACCCTGGATTGGGACCTCCTTTAATATAAATTTTCTTCTTTTACACACACACACACACACACACACACACACACACACACACACACACATATGCTTATATGCAGTGGTTACTTGTTTGTTGTCACTAACTAAAATGGTGGAAATCTGTCTTTCTCAAGAATTCCAAATGGAAGTTTGAACCTTCCCAAGGATGAAACTGATCCTATTGTATGAAATGGGATGAAATGTGTAAAGAAATTTATATCAACCACCATTTAGTGTCTTCCTTCATCTCAAAACTTGTTCTTTGCATTCAAGTAGATTTACATTGGATGGCTTGTAATGGGTTTGTAGACTATTCGAAAGGGAAGTGAGTATTGTCATTGGTAATATTTTATATTCAATGTTCTCTCTTCTTTCACTGATTAAATCTTAGAGAATCTCTAATCCAGGCATCGAGTTTTAAACACTGATTTTTATATGTACCAACAATCATGTTGGGTTTCTGAGAAAACAGCCTCATATTTTTCTTGTACAAATATCAAAATAACAAATGATCCGAATTATGGTGCAAAATGGAAGGATGTCAGTATGCGAGAAGATTTTCATGTCACAAGTTGTCTTCATTGGATGTGAAAAAGCTAATCTATTGACAAGTATGTTACCATACTGGAGCCGAACACAGGGTGTCTACTAAATGTATTCGCTCAAAACATGTGCTTGCAAAGACAATTATTAAAGTCCTTCTGTGTACATTAGGAATCAATCTAAAACCCCTTTGAACCCCATTTCTGTAGAAATTTTATCTTTAAATCCCTTTTTACCCCTTATTTCTTCATAACCCCCCCGAGAGCTGAATGGCTCAAAAAATATGTAGTTCTATCCAAAAGATGAGATCAAGACATCCGCTATAGGTTCTCTCATTCCCTTTCATGGCAGAGTAAATACCATTATAGATGCATTTATTGTCTAGTTATTTGTGTGAATTGAGCTAATGATGTTAAGAATCTAAGATTAGGTTTTAATCTAATAAGTGTTTTTCTTCAGCCACTCTTCATTGCCTTTGGGCTTACCATATAATGGGGCACAACCTCCTATTCCAGAAACAGTGAGGTTGAGCATTTGCATGATAGTGAAGTGATGTTTATTTTGATTTCTTATGTTTGAAACTATTTCCAATAACTGTTATATCTAAATTGGCAATGGCAATCTCCAGAATTCGGTCATAGGCAATCTCCAGAATTGGGTCGTATGTCTATTGACATGTGATGAATCCTAATTTTCTTTCATTATAGAGGTTTAGTTTCGATTTTAACATTTACATTCACCTCCTATGTCCTATGTGTCAACTTGACTGTAAAGTCATGTACCGTGACTAATAGTATACAACTTCATTCACAAACTATTGTGGAAAGGAAATGGAAAGAAATGTAAGGGAATAATGGCATAGTTTCCATTGAACACTTGCCCTTTCTTTCTGTAGATTGTGAATGAAGCTGCAAAGTATCGATATTGAAGTGGAAATCAATTTATCAATGTTTAGTCTGACTTGGGTCATTAGGGCTGTGTTTCCCTTTTTCCCATGTAAGTTTTGGAACTATATGATTAAGGATATATTTATGGTCTCATGTAGGTGTTTATCATGGATCAGAATATTTTAGTGAGTGTAAGGGTCTGTTTGTTAATAAAAAATATATTTGCATTTGTTGTTACTTGTTGAGGTTTGAATTATATTCACATTTTCCACTATTTGAGTTGTCTCTCTAGACTTATAACTAAGAACAGTGTTGTTCATAGCATGTTTGATGGTTGATATTTTCTATGATCACCAAGATATTGAAGAGTTTTGACTCTATAACCCCAAGAATAAGGCACTAATCTACTTGAATTCACCACCATAGATCTATTGCATATCATAAACCCTTGTATTGATAAGTCTGATATTGTTTTAAGGTTTTGAGGACATACTTAATAATCTAATCTGAGAATCTCCCCTGTTCCATAAGAGAGATGGACTAACATGAGAGCAGTGTCCATTGAGGTGACAATAGGTGGAATTTCAAGTTTCCCTATGTTTTCATCTTTACTATTATACTTGAATATTTGCAAGTGTAGGTCTAGAAGGTAACATATCTGATTCTATCCTATTGGATATGAGGAAGAGCAATATATCAAATGGCATTATTTCAGACAAACACAAAGATAGAATTTCCAAGACTATATATATGAATTCCTATGGCAAGCCATTCTTTTGAATATTATTATATTTCATAAGAAAATGAGGGGGACCGGGGTCCTGATGGAGTATCTTGGAGGCCTTCACTGCCATACTCGAAGAGAACTTAGTTTATTTGAAATCAATGATGCCAGCAAAAGGCCTTATTCATTGGGTTAGGGAACAAAAGCTAGAATGACATCTAGAAATGGGAACACTGAGAAAGAAACCCCACAACAAAAGGATGGAAGAAAGAATACTACCAACACTATGCAATCAAAGGGCAACAGTAGGCCTCATTGAAATTCTTGAAACAAAGATTAGTGGGAAGAAGAATTTTGGAAGCTTCAGCAGGAGTTAAATCAAAGAAACAAAGTGGATGCCCTTCATGATGGCCACATGGAAAATTCACTAGTTGGAGAAGGACCTACATGGGAAGAGGTGGGCATCAAGCCCTATCTGGCATGTAGTTGCCTCGATTCTTGTTCTGAGGCTTGGAGTTGTCTTGAGGATGCATGGGTTGCGATAGTGTTCTTCCAAGGGTAGCCAACCCAATGGAGTACATTTCTTAGGAGGATTGATAGAGTCTATGGAGGCTTGTGACAAAGGCATGTGGTCTTACCTTCTGTAGCTACATCATCTTAGATCACTTATTGTGTACGACATTGCCTTGGAGCATAACATGTGTACTTTGGAGTGGAGCATCTCACTTGTGTTGGTCTACATGAGCTTGTTGCAAGTTGCTTGTAAGGGCTTAGGCCCACATTCTATTGTTTTAGTTTTACAAGAACAAGGAGTGTCACGTCCCCATGCCTCCGACCGGCGAAGAGGACACGACGGACATCAAACACAGCCAGACAAACTGCCCATGAGCATAAACAGAAATCAAATCCTGAAATGGGGATCTTAAACAGGCATCATAACAGGAATGCCAAACATACAAGAATGCACAGATGCATGATCCTCTAATTACACAGTGGAAACAAACATACATTCCAGCTTTAATCATGATCATTATAATTCATTTGTCATCAACATAATTTGCAGAGATGAAGTAACCAGCAACACTTATCTTTGATGAAGAATTCACCCGCAACCAGCTACATCGCTGCAACGTTCCACCCAACCATAGACCAGCATGCTCATCAATCTCTCAGCACGCTGCCACCCCCGAGCTGGGCATGATTCCTCAAGGACTAAGGGTCAATTGCAGGCTTACACATAGCCAAGGGGACACAAAACAGCCAAACCAAATACCACTGGGTTTAACATGCCTTCAACAAGCGGCCAAGCCAGCACCATCCAAGGGACAACCACTGCATACCAGCAGCAAAACAACCCTTCCCAGCCCTGTGAAGGAGGAAAAACAACCAGGAAAATATCCCAAGCCAAGGGTGATACACAGCTCAAATCCAACCACACTGCTAAGTTGTTCTTGGCCCTAACGTGGCCAAAACAACTCAGCCACAACACCCAAAAGATGATTGCATCCACAGCAACCAAAACCAAGGCAATTCAGCAACCCAAACTCACAATGAGTGATGGAAACCAATCACAGCCCACGGAGGTTAATAAACAGCGTTCCCAGCATAACCATGGAAACTCAAACACAAACCCCAACAGAAAACGGCTCACCACGAATACACAATGGTCCAAAACGAAATTGGACACCACAGCCAAGAAAAACGCAGGGAAGACAACCGCCCCAAAACGAAAACAGTCAGCACGGCTCTCTCATGGGAAAATCGGCCTCAACGGTCTGTGCATGAGGAAAATCTTGCACCCAACAGCAAAATACACGAGAAATACATACCCAATTTCTGCGTGAGGGTTCCAGCATGCGCATGAGGGGGAATAGTCTCTCTCTATGCGCGAATCAACAGGCCATAGGAAGGACGAACAGACCTCTGCGTGAGGAGCAAAAGACCAGCCGTGAGAGTAAGCAACAGGACGTGAAAACCACTGACCATGGGGAGAATGGAGTCATGGGGAAGATGGAGGAATTGCTTTCCTCTTTACCCACGTTTTTCTCCAGCAATAAATGCCCTCAGCCACTCAGCCATAACTCCCCAACCACTAGCTAAAGCATTAAAGAGGTTGACAAGGTTGGGTGAGACAAAAGGTGGCAAACAACAAAGGTGGTGAAACATGGGTTTTTCCCATAACCAAGGTTTGACATCCCCCACCCCTTATCCTTTGGAACCATGCCCTTTTCATTTTAACGTTGCATTGCCGTAGCTGGTTGTGGTTTCAGTTTTATTTGATGTGCGTATTTACATGATGCCACATTACAATGTGCCAAACAGCACGATATACCATCGGTAACTATACCTATTGCCGAAACATACACACACAAATCGATGATGGGGCTTTTGCCTTGAGCTCCTCACCACGATTAATTACAATATATACATCATGCAAATAGGGTCGAAACCGGGGACATTACAAGGAGCATTGTATTGATAGAAAAAGGATGCAACTTAACTAGACAACTAGAAATTACATAGTTTTGAAAGTAGATCACTATGAGCTTATTGGTATTCCTACTTAATCCACCATTTTCTTTTGCCACTACATTTTCTTACAAATTCTTGATTACTAAGATAAATCCTTGCAAATTTCTTTCCTAATAAAGCACAAAAACAATACATAATTATCGTCTTTGAAGAGCGATCCCTATTAACAAGAGAGAATCCAAAGTTGCTTAAGACCTCGAGAAGATTCATACTTTAGTTTCCTTTTCTCCCAGCTTGATTTCCTTCCTTGTGTGAAGGAGGAGGTGGAAGATATCCTTTCATCAAAACTTCAACAAAGGAGAGAGACACAAAATTTTCACATGAATGGGGCGCTAAGGTGTTAGGAAGCTACACTAAGGGTTTAGTTGGAGGATCTTCCCCTACTTTCTCTTCTTCTGAATTAGCTTCCTCTAAATCATTTGTTGGTTCCTATTTTTCCTCTTATTCTTCTCCCTCTTTAGTTTTACTAAAACAACATTTTACGACTCCATGTGGGGTTCTGAAGGATCATCTCCTACTTAAATTTGGTCTCTTATTACTCTTACTCTTCGTTTTCCTTCTCATTTTCTTCTACATTTTCTAGTGCTTCAAATATGTTATTGCTCTTTTTGGGAGATTCCTCTTGAGAAATCTTTAAGCCTTGTGTTATGAACCTGTGTGCCTACTCTAAGCTTGCTTGAATTCAATTTGTTGTTGAGAAGGAGGGGGCTATTTCGCTTGAGGATTTGGGAAAAATATTTAGCAAAATGCCCATAAATATGACAATGATTGCATTTGAAGGGAAGTTTCTCGTACTCAAGGGTTTGCAAGTGACTCCACCCATCCAAATTGATTTGCAATGCCTTTGGGAATCCCTTCTCCAAGTTGAATTCCGCACGTTTTCATGAAAAAGATAATAGATTTCCCTTTGGTTCTACTTTCTTAATAAATATTCCCAACTTTTTCTCAATATCCTTAAGAGAACTTTCATCCCAAAAAATTATGGGAAAATGAGACAATTTGACCCAAAGAAGGGTTGCAGTAATATCCTCCTTTATATTAAAATCTAGAGACCAAGGTGATAAATACATTCTTCTAGATCCCATGAAATAAGGTCCAAAATGAAAAATCAAATTACAAGATTCCTTATTCAGAAAAAGGAAAAGAAAATTGCATCTTCCTTATGCAAATAATGAATCCTGGCTTTGTATCCTCAATGTCCAAAAATATGCTATCCATGATTCAATAGTTCTAGGGCCATGCCAAACTTCCCAATTAGAGCTCTCTTTGACAAAATAAGGGTTTTTCTCCTTAACTGGTGGGATGAAAGATCCAGTCGAGAGACGACCTCCAGTCACTTAAAAAATCTCCGATGTTGAGGCTGAGATCTTGTGGCAAGATTTAGGGTATTAATCAATGCCTTAAACACATCTATGTTGTTAGGAACCCATGTCAATCCTTCTCTTTACCGTGTTAGTATATTGTTGTTGGATGCATATGCTTTGTAAGTTGTCCCATAGTAATTGTTGATCCATA
>LPNX010393877.1:344245-450080 GCA_001517045.1 Pseudotsuga menziesii
TTCACGGTCCGAAGCTAGATTTTCCTCGCTTCAATGGTACTGATCCGACTGGATGGATCTATCATGCAGAACTATATTTCATTCTTCATAATACTTTTGATGTCAACCAAGTTCCACTTGCCTCCTTTCATTTGGAACAGGAAGCTCTTCAATGGTATCGTTGGTACATCAAGGCTCATGAAGAGCCAAAATGGCCTGATTTTTGCCAGCTCCTTTTGCAACGATTTGGTCCTAGTGCTTTTGATGACTTCATAGGAGCTCTCACTAAACTTCGCCAAATTGGCACTATGAAAGAGAATCAAACTGAATTTGAGAAATTAGCTAATCACACTGAAGGATTACCTGATGACTTCTACCGGAGTTGTTTTATCAGTGGTCTAAAGGATGCAATTCGCTCTGAGGTCAAAATGTTCAGTCCCAACACAATGATGGAAGCCCTGGGGTTGGCTAAGTTGGCAGAAGACAAGATGGAATCCCAACAGCGCTCCAAATCCTCTTTTGTTCCCTTCCAAAATATGGGTTCTCAACGACCTCCCATTCTGCCAGCTACTCGCTCACCTCCAATCAAGCATTTGTCTGAAACAGAGATGCAGGCACGCAGAGAAAAAGGGCTTTGTTATAATTGTGATGAGAAATTCAATCGGGGACATCGATGTGTTCAACAAAAGCTCTATCTCTTGGATGTGGATTCTCCACCTGCCTCTGAAATTGGTGAAGAAGCTCCCGATACAATGGATGCTCCGGTTGACATTCAGGAGCCGCCTACTGACCCTCCATCTCAGGACGACCAGCCCGAGATATTCCTCCATGCTTTAGCTAGAGTCACGGCCCCCCAAACAATGCGAGTACGCAGTTACTTCAAGAAGATTCCTCTTACAATACTCATTGATTCTGGCAGCACTCATAATTTCATTGACCCTCAGATCGCCAAACAAGCTGATTGTTTTATCCATCCTTGCTCCAACTTTGAAGTCATGGTTGCCAATGGGGGCACCTTACCTTGCAAAGGGAAGTGTCGTAATGTGCGTATCTCTATGGGAGATTATAAACTCCGCTCTGCATGTTTGCCTTGACCTTAGGCGGATGTGATGTGGTTTTGGGCGCTCAATGGCTGCGCACACTTGGCCCCATATTATGGGATTTTGCTGAACTTTGGATGCAGTTCTCCCCCGCTGGACACAAACACACATTGAAAGGATTACAACCAGGGTCTCTCAGCATCATCAGTTCACATCGCATGGAAAAACTCCTTACGAAGAGTTCCCATGGTGTCATTGCTCAGCTCCATTCCATTCAAATGCAACCATCAGTGGGCCCCACTACTCCTTTGGATCTCCAACAAATTCTGGATCGATATACAGGTGTTTTTGCTGAACTAGTGGGACTTCCACCTTCACAACCAGAGGACCATCGTATTCAGCTCCTTCCTGGAAGCATTCCTCCCAACATTAGGCCCTATCGCTACCCATTTCACCAAAAAACAGATATTGAACTCCTCGTTAGGGACTTACTGAAGCAAGGTATTATTCGCCCAAGCACAAGTTCCTTTTCTTCACCAGCTCTTCTTGTCCACAAAAAAGATGGGTCATGGCGCCTATGCATTGACTTCCGAGCACTTAATCACCTCACCATCAAGGATAAGTTTCCAATTCCTGTTGTTGATGAGCTTCTTGATGAGCTTCATGGTGCTCAATTTTTCTCCAAGTTGGATCTTCGCTCTGGGTATCATCAAATTCGGGTTCATGAGGATGATATCCCTAAAATGGCTTTCCGCACACATGATGGCCACTATGCGTTTTTGGTCATGCCCTTTGGTCTCACTAATTCTCCTTCCACATTCCAGGCCTTGATGAATAAAATATTTCGACCCTATTTGCGGAAATTCATTCTGGTATTTTTTGATGATATCCTCATCTACAGTAAAACATGGGCTAAACTTCTCCAGCATCTGGCTCTTGTAATGCAACTTTTCTCTGATCATCATCTCCATGCCAAAAATTCTAAATGTGTTTTTGGCCAAAAGGAAGTTGAGTATCTCGGGCACATTATCTCAGCACAAGGGTTTCATGTGGATCCTGCCAAAATCGCTGCCATGAACAATTGGCCGCCTCCTAAGACACTCAAGAGCCTTCGTGGTTTTTTGGGGTTGACTGGCTACTACCGCAAGTTTGTCAAGGATTATGGGAATATTGCAGCTCCATTAACTGCTCTGTTGTAAAAGGATGCTTTTACATGGACACATGTTACTGAGTGTACATTTGACAAGCTGAAACAAGCTATGTGTACTACACATGTTCTAGCTATGCCCGATTTTTCCAAGCCCTTCACTATTGAGAGTGATGCTTGAGGCAATGGACTTGGTGTTGTTCTCCTTCAAGATGAACACCCCATTGCGTTCACTAGAAAATCCCTTTCCGGTAAGAATTTAGCTGCCTCTACATATGAGAAGGAAATGATGGCTATTTTGCATGCAGTACAAAAGTGGCGACCCTACCTCTTAGGGAATCATTTCTGCATCAAGACTGATCACCAGAGTCTAAAATATTTCCTAGAACAACATGTATCCTCCCCAGCACAACAGAAATGGATTAGCAAACTCATGGGTTATGACTATGAGATCACTTATAAGAAGGGTAAGTACAATATCGTGGCGGATGCCCTTTCTCGCACATTTGATGACCAAGGTTCTCTTTTTGCTATTTCTATGCCTGTTCCAAATTGGTTGCAATCGGTTCAACAGGGTTATGTCAATGACTCTTCATTATCTCAAATCATCCAACGCTTGGACAACAACCCTTATGCTGTCCCGCATTACTCTTGGGATGGTGCTTCACTGAGATACAAGGGTCGTCTGGTGCTTCCCCAAAACACAGCTCTTCAACAAGCTATCTTCTATGAACTCCATGCTTATCCATCAACTGGGCACTCTGGTTTTCTCAAAATGTATGAATGGGCACGACGCAACTTCTTTTGGCAGGGCATGAAAAGGACAATTCAACAGATGGTGGCTGAATGTGATACCTGCCAGCACAATAAGGGTGAAACAACACCCCTTCCGGGATTGCTCGAACCCTTGCCCATACCTACCCGGATATGGACAGATATTTCTATGGATTTCATTGAAGGGCTCCCTAAATCTGGAGGGAAGACTGTGATTTTGGTTGTGGTTGATCGCCTCTCCAAATATAGTCATTTTTGTGCTCTCATCCATCCCTATACAACCTCCTCTGTTGCTCAAATTTTCCTGGACCAGATCTTTCGTCTTCATGGAATGCCTTCTTCCATTGTCTCGGATCGTGATGCGAATTTCACCAATCATTTTTGGACAGAACTCTTTCACCACACTAGCACCAAACTGAAGATGAGTTCAGGTTATCACCCACAAACGGATGGTCAGACTGAAACTATCAATAAATGCTTGGAAACTTATCTTCGTTGCTTCTCCCTTGAGCAACAACATCAGTGGGAAAAGTGGCTCCCTCTCACTGAATGGTGGTACAATACCTCTTACCACACTGCCTCTAAAATGACTCCATATGAAGTAGTTTATGGTCAGGCACCGCCAGTTCTTCTTCCTTACACCCCCAGCAATTCTCCAGTTCAGACAGTTGATGCGGTCCTTCGAAACCGCAATGAGGTTCTTCGCATTTTGCGCAAAAATCTTCACATGGCAAGAAATCGCATGAAGCAACAAGCTGATCAGCACCATTCTGAGCGCACTTTTGAAGCCGGTGATATGGTTTTTCTTCGTCTCCAGCCTTACAAGCAATCCTCACTAAAACTCAAAGGGCATCATAAGCTCGCTCCAAATTTCTATGGGCCATATAGGATTCTTCAGAATATTGGGTCTGTTGCTTATCAATTGGAACTTCCGCCTTCTTCCTGCATTCATCCAGTATTTCATGTCTCTTGTCTGAAGAAAGTTCTTGGCACCAACATCAAAGGCCAAACTATTTTACCAGAACTGGATAATGAAGGATCCATCGTTTTGGAGCCAGAGGCTGTCCTCAATAAGCGCACTCATCATCTTTGCTCTCGCTCTATCACAGAGGTCTTAATTCAATGGCATGGAATGCAGCCCAAGGATGCTACGTGGGAACCACTCCTTCAGATTCAGCTTCAATTTCCACATCTAAAGCTTTGAGGACAAAGATTTTTCTAAGGGGGAGGGGATGTTAGGAACCCATGTCAATCCTTCTCTTTACCGTGTTAGTATATTGTTGTTGGATGCATATGCTTTGTAAGTCGTCCCATATTAATTGTTGATCCATAGTTTGTGTTATTGTTGTTGGGCGCATATGCTTTGTAAGCCACCTGTAGTATTTGTTGATCCATAGTTTATATTGGCCCATGGTTTTGACCCATAGTATTGGCGCTTATTTTTAGTAGATAAGTGTGTGTTCAGGCCAAGGAAGGCACCGTGAAGTTATTTTGTATTGAGCTTGCTCAAAGGAGGTTGCCCCCTCGAAGTGGCCTGCGATTAATATAAAAGTGATTTTGAGTTTTGCTGCTATATCGTGTATTTTGATTAATTATTTGCTGCAGGGTCCTCACATATGTATGGAGATCTCTCTTCTCTCGCCACTGGCTAAATGAAATTGTTGCACTTCGAAGAACAAAATCCTTAGTAGTAACCTCAATCTCTAGATTCCAATGATACCAACAATGAGCATGGAAAATTTTTGGTATGAGTCTTGAGATATCAAGGCACAGAGTTCAATAGAGTGGCAGTTAGGGAAACCCAGTTATGAGCAAAGCCTCCTCTTTGCATGTCTCTTCCATTCGCTTAAAAATTGAGTGGCCCACATTGTATTCTTGGCCTCACTTACCTTTGATATAAAAATAGGAAGAAGAGAGTCCTTTCATTATCATCATTATCATACTCTCTTTTTTTCACTTGGCTTCTTGGAGGAAGTCGCTAGAGTTTTCTCATGAACCTTTGAAGGATTTATGAAGTCTAGAGGAGACATATTTGATGGATATTTATCCTTGTGTGATTTTAAGGTTTACTCTTGTGAAGAAAATGATGTTGATAATCACTCTTCTCTCTCTCTCCTGGATCTTATGTACTTGGTCTATCTTGTCTTGGAGTGCTAGGGTTTCTTGGAGATTTCTCTGGTTGGGGTTTCTACCCTAAGAAGGCAAGAAGATTAGTATTTAGTGATAAACCCTAGGTGTATTTGGTGAAGAAGAAGAGAAGAGGGTGTCTTGCTTTGGAGAATGTATTGGACTGATTCTTGCATATTGGAGCTACTTGGTTGAGCTAGGGTTTTGTTGATTTTCCCTAGTTAGGGTTTTGGAGAGCTAGTGGATTTATACTAGCCTTGAGAGAAGGCTATGGTATGTACATGTACTTCACCTTGAGTATACAAATAAGGTTTTCAGCTATCCAAAACTTGTGAATTTTCTAAATTTTATTTTCAACCATATATGATATATGTTCTTCATGTATTGTTTTTTACAGCTATATATGTCTTGATGATTTGACATATGTTAAAGGACAATTGTTGAGTAATTTGACTTCTAACTGAAAAATAAATGGAGATGGTTTTACTGCTGTTATAATATTATTATTGCTGCTGTAAAAGTGAATTTTTAGATCTTGTTTATGTGGGATAAGTTTCCCTAGAGGGATGGAATTTATCCAAGTGATTTGGTATCCTTTCTCCTTGGATTGCTTGGAATTTTGAACTGTTTGGAAGTGAAATATTGTACTCTTTCCGTTGTTGTTTTATACACTATTTCACAACAGCCCCAAGATTGAAAATTCATAAGCTTAAGATCCTAGAAACCTCTAAGTTTAGAGGTGAAATTTCTATTTTGCATTAAAAATCAAAGACCTTGACTAAGCATTGCAAATGAGAAGGAACTTTTACATGATGGCAGATTGAACAAGCATGGGGCCCTTCACACTAGTCGCCTTGAGCCTCAATTCCTAGCCAACCTTCTAGTCTTGTAGAGTTTTCCTTCATTGCTGAGCCATTAAAGCCATTCAACTTTTGTCTAGATCTGGTTTAGGATCAATCACTAAACACCAATACTTTGACTTGGCCAAAATGTTGCAATAGGGAGTAATATTCCATCAAAATCACCTAGGACTTGCACCTAGCCTCAAATATATATTGACGCCTCTATAATATTTTACTGGATTCACTACTAAACCATGGTCCACAACCCTATTGATAAGCCATTGTTAGTTTCAAAAGCCCAAATTTCTAGGCAACCTGCACAAGGTAGTAGCTTCTTAATTCCAGCAATCTTTCTCCTTTGGCTTTTACTGGCAGCATTCCAGTTCATGGTTCCTTTGTCATTTGTCTTTTTCTTCTTTTAATTTCTTAACACTTTAATTATTTTATGATTTCCTTGGCTATGTAGCACTTCACTTCGGAGGCAAGTGGTATTAGATTGGAAAAGTGTGGGGCCCTTCACACTATCAACCAATTCCTTTGGCCTCATCATCAACCTTATAGCCTCAAGCCTCTATTCCTAACCAACCCTATGATCTTGCTGAGTTTTCCTTCATTACTGAGCCATTAAAACCATTCAACTTTTGTTCAGATCTAGTTTTGGATCAACCACTAAACACCAATACTTTGGCTTGGCCAAAATACTCCAATAAGGAGTACTCTTCCATCAAAATCACCTCGGACATGCACCTAGGCTCAACTATTTATTCACGCCTCTAGGAAATGTCATTGGATTCACAACTAAACCACAATCTTGTTGACTAGCCATTGTCAATTTCAAAAGGCAACTTTCCCAGCGTAGCAGTGACCAAGGCCCGTATGAATGAAATAAGTCCAACATCGTACTTGCAAGTTTGCAAGCTAGTCACTATCAATTGCTGGCCACTGGTCATAGCTCAACCCAATGAATTTCATCTTCTGAATTATACCAATAGAATCAATTCTAGAGCATAATATATGAATCTCTAATTCATAATCTTATGAAATTCAATGCAGTGACGCTAGTCTTGGCAGTAAGACTCTAAAAGCACAGTCTAAAACTTATTATTAGTAATCCAACATGAAAATAAGTCTCCAAGTGTATGTTGTATACCCAAGGCATGTTCAACACAATACTACAACACCCGGAGAACTAGTGCAGAGAGAGGTATTTTGAAGGTATTTCTCAGCATTGCCAATATTACTGCTAGTTATGTAGTATGCACTGATTTTTCAAGTGAAGTTGAAGTGAAATGATTGCAAGACGTCAATTGACTGATGCATTTTCAGATCTTCTCAAAATGATCCATAATTTTGAAGTTAGATGAGCCATCAATTGATATTTGATGGTTTGTCAATTTAGTTGTGTATCTCATTTAACACTTGCAATTTTTTTTCTATTAACAAATGCTCTTGACATTTATACTTTGTTGTATTCAATGATATGGTTGATTAGTTCAAGGCTGGAAGACTGATGGCTGGAGGATTAATGTGTTTGATGCCTTTGTATGAAGAAGCCACATATGGTTTCTTAGCTAAATCCCATATTGTAATGATTAGCATTTCCAGATGTACTGCTGGCATTTTAAGTTACCCCTTCATTGATTGGAAGATAATGACAATTGGTGCTATGCAAAGGAACATGCATTCCAATCTATGTAGTTTATAATGATGCTACTTGTTGTTTTATCTCAACCTGTAAATGTAGAATGCCTGTTTCTATGAAGAAATTTGAAGTAAGCATTTTATAGCTTGAGACTTTTAACAGTTATTTTGGTGCATTGGTGTAATTTTAGGTTCATGAATTTTGTTTTATTAGTTGCTTAAGTGAAGTATAAACTATTGAGAAACAGCTCCAGTGAACAGCCATACACTTCTACATACCTGAATAGTTATAGTGAGAGCCATACACTTTTTAGGATCTATCTAAATTTTAATAATCAATTTTCTGTGCAACTACCCTTCCCTTATAGAACACTTACTACTAGAGATATGTGATTGTTTTTTTAGAATATTAAGGCTATAGCTATATATGCCATCATTGTAAAGGAAGTCATGGTCATTTTGATTGGCTTCTGTGGATGGTCTCATCTTCCCAAAGAACTAGTGTAGAGAGAGGTATTTTGAAGGTGTTTCTCAACATTGCCAATATTACTGCTATTTATGTAGGATGCACTGATTTTTCAAGTGAAGTTGAAGTGAAATGATTGCAAGACGTCAATTGACTGATACATTTTCAGATCTTCTCAAAATGATCCAGAATTTTGAAGTTAGATGAGCCATCAATTAATATTTGATGGTTTGTCAATTTAGTTGTGTATCTCATTTAACACTTGCAATTTTTTTTCCGTTAGCAAATTATATTGACATTTCTACTTTGTTGTATTCAATGATATGGTTGATTATTTCAAGGCTGGAAGACTGATGGCTGGAGGATTAATGTGTTTGATGCCTTTGGATGAAGAAGCCACATATCATTCAGGGAGTCAGTCTGTAGCACTACTAGTTCTACTAATAGGTAGCACTTTTTTCAATGTGTAGCACTACTATTTCTAAGAATATCTAGAATAAGTAGCACTACTAGTTCTACTAAGAGGACCGGGAGTTAAGGAACGAGATGGGGGCCTGGTGTGGTTCCTTTAGTAAAGTTGTGAAAGAGAGGTAAGGTTTTGTGGTTGTTTCCTTCTCTAAGAGGTTCAGTAAGAGATAAAGCAATATATAATGGAAAAAAAGGAATTATAAATTGGGAAATTTATGCTAAATTTTAAGCCTAAATGAGTAATATAGGAGTAAAGTATAAGTTCAGTGGAAGTGTAGTTCTAGTTATCCTTGTTTAGTAATACTTAGTGAAGTGTAGTAATGGTTATATAAGTTGAGTATCAGTAGCAGTATAGTATAAAAGATAGAATTTGTAAAGTATCATAAGTAAAATTCCATCACCAACAACACTACGGTCTTTCTTATTATTATTGTTCCCCTTTGGCTTCACTACTATAAATTGTAGGTCACCTAACAAGCCTTTCAAATCTATCTTAATATTATTGATGTTAATAGCACTTATTTGAGAGCCAATACTCATAAACATTTTTATTTGATGCATGGAAACTCATAAACCAAAGTTTTGATCAACCATCATGCACTAACAACCCTAGAATCCATCATCAGTTTGAAGCCATTTTTTTGACAATTCTTCAAGCTAGAGTTGTCGAAAGTTGCTGAGACAAGATGTGCCTCAAACTTCCTCCTGTTGCATCATTTTGTATAGGTGAAAGTTGCATTATTGTCTATGGTGAGTGAGATTTAGTCTTTTTGGAGACAGTCAAATTTAGAGAGGAGTGTTGTGTAGATTGGTGATTGATGGGAAGTGGTGGATCAAGATTGACTTCTACTGAAATTCACAACACCAACATTTGAGCTTCTTTGAAATGGAGACACTGCAAGCCATTTTGGGGAGAGATTTATGATGGTAGGGATACCATGGACGAGAAATCCATGGAAACCATTTTACAGGAGGGTTCCTATGCTTTTATTTTTTGACGTATATTTTGTAGAGGTTGTGTTGACAATCATTGATATAGATTTTGTGTTGTGATGACAATCATTGTTGACATGTGGAACCAATTCAACACCCCCTTGCACACGTTATCCCATGCTTTGAATCCTAGATTTATGTGACGATGACCTCATTGCTTGAATCAATGGGAAGAGGAAGGCCCCACATGGATGGGGTTGGCTGGTGTAGTGAAGAAATCCTTCAAGAGATCATTTGGGGGAAAATTTTGTAAAATTTGTTGGAGGAAATTAGAATGGACAAATTTTCAGACATCAGCCTTGGCTACTTTGTATATCTATACACTAGTTTTGGGATGTAATATTTACTGTATTGTTTCCCCATTTATATCTTTTAGTTCATTTTGAAACATTCGACATAATATTCTTATTAATATATTTATATTAATTTAGAAAGTTTTCTTTATTGGGCTAAATTGTTTTAAAAAATATTTCACATTTAGCTTTTATGATTTTTGATTTTCCATGTCCTATTTTTCTATCAGCAAAACTCAAAAGTTCTATGATGTTACAAATCCTTCACAGCAACACTGGGGACTTTGTTTACCTCCACCAGTGGCAGAGGTTTCCTTGCTTGGATCAACTTCGTCAAGTAAATTGAGCAAATCACTGGCTCCTGTAAGTGACTTTAGGATTTTAGTATATTGTACTTTCGTCCAACTATAACATTTTTTATTGATATCTATGCAAACAACTTTTCTATGCTTCCATATTAGATTATTTAATAGCTTCTGATTCAGTCCTAAATAATCATTAGTATAGAAGCTAATGTGTATTTTCTTTAGACAGCTTATGTTTTACTTCAATGATTGTCTTATAGATTCTTTATACATGGCTTCATTTTCATTTCCTAATAATATATACTTGTTCATATTTCCATGTGAAACTAGAACACATGAGGTAATGTTGAGTCTTCCCTTGCTAGTGGAGCTGCTAGAAGATCAGTTGTATTGCTAGCTAGTGCATCTTGGTATGAAATATGTTTCTTGTCATGGAATATTTGTTTAGTTTTCCAGCACCCCCCTGGATTGGTGCAGAGTAACATTACACATTAAGTTTAGTTAACATAAGCTTCCATATGATTTAGGTGTTTGTGGTGGAATATTACATATCTTACTGAATATTGAGAAATTAATGGTTGTTGTAGGGGCTCCCATGTTGCACAGGAAAAATCATTTAGTATGAGGATCCCAGTTGTTCAGGGATCCTTTAATCCTAAAACAAGTTCATCTCATTCAATTTTAGTGTCTCCAACATTAAATCTCCCTTCCTTGGTGGTGGAAGCTGCAGCATCAGGGTTGAGTTCTGATCATGGCAAGTTGTTGGTCAATAAGGGTGGGCGGTAATCAACATTTATATCTAAAAAACATATTGATTCCAAACCTAATGCAATGAGTGGAACAGATATAAAATTAAATTCACGTGTAAATACCACTGGGGAATCTTTCCATGGAAAGAATGCAAGTTTAGTTGATCCTACTATGAAATGTAGGATTCATGAAGGTTTTAAAAGTCTATTGAAGAATTCGTCCTCTGACACACACAAGGTTTCATCTGAGCTAGGAAGTGGGCACATTGAAACAGCAAGAAGTCAAAGAACAGATGCAGCTTCAGTGTCATCTGGTATTGTCTGTGTTGGACTTTCTAAAGATAGCTTTCCAATCTCTATCCCTCAAAGCAACTCTATTGTTCAAAGTAATAGTGAAGTGAATGTTGTTGCTCTAAATAAAAGTAGTAGAAAGATGTTAGGAAACCATGTTGAGAATTGTCTACAGAGGTCTCCATTTGATGATAGGTATCAAAACAATTATGAAGAACACTTTGCAGAATCATATGGTGAAGGTTTCTCTAAAGCTATTTCTTTAGAAGCAGAGGTGCCTCCCTTTATGGAAAAAATCCAATCTTTAGTGGATGATTATATTTATAAAGATTGTTCTCTTCATCAAAATTATGTAAATACTTGCACCCTTAATGGTGACGGTGACAGCTTTGGAGTTACTAATCATAAAGCAGAGGAAATATTAGTTTCAATTGCTAAAAAGACTAGTGTAGGTTCTATACAAAATTGTGAAAATGAGCCTATGTTAGAGGAAATATTAGTTTCAGAAGCTGGAAATATTAGTACAAGATCTATCCAAAATTTTGAAAATGAGTCTATGTTAGATGCAACCAATAGAAATACAAGTACTAGTTTTCAAATTCCCGAGAAAATAGAAATTGCTAGAGATTCTAATGCCAGTTTTGGAAAGCTAGAATGCTTGGAGAATCTGGTGTGTAATATCCTTCCAAAATTTTATATGAATGGCTCAGATGTTGGAGAAAATAGTATAATTTCAAGCATATTGTCTTTGAATTTTGATTTAGACGATAGTGTATTAAATAGTCCTCACAATTTAGCAAATTTGCTCCTTGTTGAGACTGATAAATGCAATGGGCTGTCAAAGGAAATATCAAGTTCATGGAATTCTCATAATAGCAAGCAATCAAGATTTTTATTTGCAAGGTCGGAAGGTTCTAGAGAAAGATGAAGCCATTATTCCACTCCCAATTTGGCATTGTCTAGGAAATTGCATAGGGAATGGGAAAATGGACAAGATGTTTTGGAAAGCACAGATGGACATGAACTATTGAATATTAATAGACTATCTAATAATGCTTCTGGCTCAAATGTGCAAGTATTTTAGAGTGCTTCAGAGGGAAGCACATTTTTGGTTCCTTTAGAGGCCAAGGGTGAGTTTTGTCTTCTTTTGTTATTGGATATTAGTAATTTTCTTTTAATAATTGTGTTTTACTTCTTGCTAATATGGCATTTACAGCTTTTGTTTCCTTTTATCCAGCCATTTTAAGCCTTTGTATTTTTCCAAGTTTGTTACCTATGGATATAGACTTATTTTTATGGATCTAAATACAAGAGATAACCGTTTTCAGATGAGCCTATATTTTAAGATCTAACACTGCACAGGGGATGTCCCTAAGTTGCACCAGGACATTACCAATGTCATGTAGGATTGTCAGATATCCCTGGGCCATCTTGGGGACTTCTTAGCATCACTTTCCAAAATCGGTGCCTAATAGAAAAGAAATATAAGGCCTTAGCGCTACACTCACTCACCAACACATTACCCCTTACTAAGAGACTATTCAATCTCTAATTCAGCCCAGATTTAGATTTTTTCTTTAAATTTGCTAGGTCAGACCCTCTCTTACTTTTACCGTCTGCTCTACCCTGCCTCTATCCTCCCGCAGAAGCATACCCTATGTTATAATGTTGTACTAATGGTAGGTTTTGAACAATTCTTCATGAACCTTGAACTTTGTACTTGTAAATATAACTCCACACCAAAATACGAGACCCAGGTCTTAGTGAGGCTCTTATATTCCATTGAAGAAGTAATGCATCCCACGTGGGGAGTCAGAGTGGAAGGCGTAAACATGCCATAGGGCCTAAAGGGAATTGGAACTTAAAACTAATTCATAATTAGATAATCAGGGTAGGGCACTTTCACATTCCACTCAAGCAGGATGGAGACATGATTTATTACCCTTATGAAGAAATAGTTTCTTGTAGGCAATTCAAATGGGGAATATGAACCTCATCATGATTTTCTCTATCCTTTGCTTCATCATAAATGTGCATTTCATGGTCAAGTAAATTTATTCATTTTGAAAGTCATAAATCTTGATAAGAATATGCCTTTTATGCAACTGTGCATTATAAGAACACTATAGAATACCAGTCTCTCCAACCATTTCGGTAGGTTTAGTCAATCTCAAAAGCTTACTAGAATCAAAATTTTAGTGTAGTCTTATTTTAGGTGACCATACATTCTAAGGAAAGTTCAGTTCTTATCAATGGTTATTTCTCTCTGTGAACTGTTGTCCAATCATCATGGAAGTTGTTTCAGATCTTGTACATCTCAACACAGAGCTGATATATATTTTGTTATACCTAATAGTTTGCAATTTTTTCAAGTTTAATTCATGCTTAACCAATTGTCCCACCTTTCAAATAACTGGTATCATCACCTAGAAGCAAAATATACAACCCTTTAAAGGTTCCTCTAAAGACACAATGTTGTAGGAGAAGGGTATTTCTCTTTATATTTGCAACATGACTCTTTAATTATTGAATCCACTATTAGGTGCCCTTATAGCCAAGGAATAATGATTCACAAAGCATAACTCCTCCATACAAAATGGTACCTTTGAAATAGTAAATGATTCAATGCTAAATACTTGCAATACTTGCAATTCCCCAAGTCAAAATACTTGCAATTCTTTGAATTCTAGGTCTAGAGATCATTTTTGCAAGACATTACGGTGCATAGGGAGTCAAGTCTCTAATTTTGCAAATGATAATCGTCGAGTCTCCATTAGAAATAAGTTTCTAAATCTTCCTGGCTCTTAGAATGTTTATCACTTGATTTAAAGCTAAAATAGGCTTCACAATAAAATAGGCTTCACAACAAGAGAAGAAACCTTTTTCAATTTGATCACAACCATAGACTTGCTTATTATGGAACCTTCTCAAAGAAAAGGTGAATATACTTTGCATAATTTTAAGTTTATTAATTATCAAAGCAATAGGTTGTGTTTTAATTTTGATAGCCCATGATGAGGAACATCTGAAACACCTTGAAGCTCATGGATTCTTAATATTGTAGTAGACAAGAGGGAAAGTTTTGTTTCTGACTCTTTGTTTTTGATGCAGTGATGGCATTGGGCTTCGAAATCCTTTCAGGAAGGACTCTTCTTTGGACTATGAGAATGATAGTGATGAAGAATGGGAAGAGATACTCATCGCTAAATCTCTTTGGTAAGAGTATTTGTAGTATTTTTATTAGCTTTAGTTACAGGGAAAATTGTACATAGCTCTCAAGAATTAGTTTATCATAAATACTAGTTACTGGTAAGTTGTAATAGTAATAATTATGTAGTTTGTAGATTGATATCTATCATAAATTTGTTTGAATATCATCATTTCCAAGCAATAAAAACTTCTTAAAGGGTGCTATCTCAATGGTATAGGGCTTGCCTAATTATAGGCAGGAGGTTGGTGGTTCGATTCCTCCATGCCCTATCATAAATTTCTGACTACAAAAATGACTAAATTCACATATATACGACTATTAGTAGATAATTTACCGTATCTTATTCATATTTAGCTTATTCATTAATATGTTAACATCTAGTAGTTTATTTAGTCATATATTTGGTCATTAATGGTTGCAAGCAGTGACTAAATCAGTGACTAAATCAACGACTAAATCAATGACTAACTCAGTGACTAAATCAATGACTAAAACAATGACTAAATCATTGACTATCAATGATTAAATCATTGTCTATCAATGACTAAATCAATGACTACTAAGTCAAGCTATTAATGACTTGTGAAATAAAACTAGCTATAAGATAGTGGAAATTTTCTACTATTAGTCATTGACTCAAAAATAGTCGTTTATAACCTGATTTTAGTCATTTTTTTAGTCATTAATTTCTCATTTTCTACTAGTGAAGGGATGAGTTTGGATGATTTATCTTAAATAATAACCATAGTAATGAGCAGGACAAGAACCATGGGATTCCTAACCCATCATTTGATCAGTATATGCCACCAAGAAGAAGAAGAGGGCATGGTAAGTTTCCATCAGACGATTCATCTGACGATTTTGCTAACATAGTAGGTGAAAACCACAACATGTCAGGAAAATATGAAGAGAGACATCCTATTTTTTATTTACCTATTTGAAGAGATCCCAATGACATATATTCCAAGATTAAGAACATTAACCCTTATTCATTACCCAATTTCCATGGGCTAACCTTATAGGACCCATACACATTCATGTTTGAATTTGAAGAGGTTTGTAGAACTTATTATTACAGCATGGATGCACAAAATTTGAAACTCTTTCCCTCAACATTAAAAGAATTTGCATTAAGGTGGTTTATGAGTTTAAATCCCAATAGTATTCCTACCTTGGATCAAATTAATGATACTTTCACTAAAAATTATAGAGATTATTATAAATCGAGGGAAACCATGGACAAGATCTTTAGGATGGTACAAGGACCAAATGAATAATTAGAATACTGCAAGGAACGATTTCATATTAGCTATAAATGTGCTCATTCCTGTACTTTGGATGAGGGATATTTGAAACTCATACTTCTTCGGGGAGTGAAATAAGACCTCCTAGAAACTTTAAACCTATTATCCAATGGAAATATATACCAAAATGATTATGATGAGATCAGAAGAATTTTCAAAAATCATTCCATATCCAAAAAGAATAAACCTAAGGGAAGGGATCATTTTGATCATTTATCCTAGCCTTCCAGTTCCACAATTACCAAATCATATTTAGGGAATATACTAGACGGTATGAAAATGGATATATTACACTCAAAGGAATTATAGATCAATTCCATGCAAGACAAATTAAAGAAAGAAGAATAAGGCAGATCTTTGGTTGTTCTATGCCCAGATTATAGAAAAAAACATTAAAAAAAAAACGAGTTCCCTCTAAATCTCATGCAAGTCACTACTAAAAAACATGAATGTTGTAGAATCCGCTTTGATAGAAACCCCACAAATAATATTTGTCCTTACTTAGGATCTCTGGAAACCAACCTATATGACTCATCAGGCACATCATAATGTCTTTGTTACATCAATACTAGGAGACCGAGATTCTAGAGACCATTTTATCAACCTTATAGTCAGCCACAGTAATCAAACTTCTAAGGAAAACTACCTTAGCATACATATGGTATGCCATATCAACATCCTTATAACCAACACAAATTTCATCCCAACTAGGCACAACCAAATCCATATGGCTAGCAGTATTTCCCTACACCTGATTGGGAACCAACTACGCAAAATTTATGGCAGAATACCCAACCCATACCTCCTACATAAGGACATAAATTTCCTACCACATTATCGAAGCATCAACAACAACTATTATCTCTTATGACTCCTCTAGTAACCAATTCCACTCAGGAACAAGTTCAAAATTCTAACCCTTGAGTACTGGGCCACTCCTTTGAACTCAACCCAATCTAAATCCTAAGAATATACAAGTACAACCTACATATACCACTAAAGTGGACAACTATCCAACATACTCTCTAGAAATAAATCAATTGAACTTGCACTCTGGAATAATTGTAACATGCCCAACAGATGAACCAAAAGAATGATTAGATATGCCTCATTCTCCCTCAGAACATATTACTCCATAAGAGGAATCTATGGAAAAAGAACTTGTAATAGAATAAAAACATATCATAGATCCACCACCTCTTATTCCACCTTTTCCACAAAGGTTACAATCTAAACAAATTGAAAAACTTGAAAACCCCATACTAGACAAAAATAAAAATTTGTGTGTTAAAATTCCCCTTCAATAGCCTATTAAGGAAATCCCTATCTATAATCTATACATCGTAGACACCTGCATAAAAAGGATGGGAATAAAAATAAAGGACCTTGTAGCTATCAATGTCATAGAACAATTGGTACACCTCTGTTAGTTGTGGAGCCTGATCTTCTTGATTCATAGATGTTATTTCAGTTGTGTTTGGATCCCATCACTTTACATAGGGTGTGGGGGGGGATTTCCTCCCACTATAGTCATGAGGGGAGTCAAGGCGGGGGGGACTATTTTTTTTTTGGGGGGGGGGCTGGCAGGGGTTCGGGGCCAGCACCCCCATAGTGAAAATTTAGGAAAAACATTCCTTGTAAAACGTTGTAATTTTGGGGTAATGACTTGGTCAATAATGGGTGATTTATGGGCCCATGGTTTTGGGAAACCCGTGGTATTTTCCCATCATGTTCAGTTTTATAAAAGGAAGGTATTGTAATACATATATGTATTGTATTGTAGCATTGTAAAACAATATCTGTGATTGTGTGAGAGAGATTGTGAGAGAGTGAAGAGGAATTGCAGTGGGGTTGCTACAGGTTGTATCCCTTCATTTTTCTAGATGGTATAATAATAAAGGATTGGAAATTTATGTGTGGACATAGCCCATCTTGGGTGAACCACGTTATATTTGTGTCTCTCTTGTAATGTGGTTATAATATTTTCATCTTCTTTATTTTTTATTGTTATTTCTCTGTGATATTGTTTTTATAATAATTGGTATCATATCCAAAAGGTCTATTTGGCTGGTAAACTCACAGGAAATAAGGGTTCCCGGTTCGAGTGGGAGCAAAGGCAGAAGAAGGAAAGTTTATAGTCAAGAAATTTAACGAACAAAACTACTAGTTATGGAATATGAAAATGGAGGACTATTTGTACCAGAAGGATCTATATCTATCATTGGGAGAATAATTGGTGACTATGAAGGATGAAGAATGGGAGGTTCTTGACAGAAAGGCACTAGGAACAATACGACTATGCATGGATTCATCGGTGGCTTTCAATATCTCAAAAGAAAATACAACAAAGGGTGTGATGAGCACATTAGATAAGCTCTATGAAAACCCCTCGGCTTCCAACATGGTATTTTTAATATGAAGATGTCAGAAGGTGGATTTGTTGTTGACCATTTAAATGAATTTAATATGATTACTAATAAGCTAAGTTCTGTAAAAGTGAACTTTGATGATGAGGTTAGGGCTCTTCTAATCCTGTGCTCATTTCCAGAAAGATGAAATGGCTTGGTCATGGTTGTAGTAACTCTAACCCAAGTTCAAACACTATCAAATTTGATGATATTGTTGGTGTTATTCTTAGCGAGGAAATGTGAAGAAAAATAACAGGTGATACATCAGATAATGCATTGACCAGGGAGAGAAGACATACAAGAATTATATGATAGAATAGAAATAGACATGCCCGCCTTATAAAAAAATTAACCCTATTTCCCATAAAGTATAGAAAGGACATATAAGGTCCAGACTGGGAAATATAGAGTTTTGTAACTGTGATAAGAGAGGACATCTGAAGAAAGAATGCAGATATCCAAAGAAGAAAGGAGACAAACAACAGGCAACTACTCATGAAGAAAATGTAGCAGGTTATGTGTTACAATATTATTTAATTCTTGCATTATATAATATTAGTGATTACTGGGTAGTAGATTCAGGAGCTACATGTTATGCTACACCCCATAAGAAATCATTTCATGATTATGTTCTAGGTGATCTTGGACATGTTTAAAGGGAGATGATGAACTGTGTAAAATTGTTGGAATGGTTAAGGTACAGATTAAGTTAAAAAATGGAAATGAATGGCTACTAAAATATGTAAGGAATATTCCTTCTATGAAAAGAAATCTTATCTCAATAGGTAAGTTGGGAGATAGCAGTTGTTTGTCTATGTTTGGAAAAATGTGGTGGAAGATCACTAAAGGAGCACTAGTAATAACAAAAGGATATAGGATCTATACATTGTATTTATTTCCTCATAATATTGATTATTCTATATTTGTATCTTCCACAAAAACAAGTGCAACAATGTGGCATCATAAGCTTGGCCACACGAGTGAGAAGGGGATGTAGATTCCTAACTCAAGGAAATTTCTTCCAAATTTCAAGCAGGTAAGTATGGAATTCTGTGAGAACTATGTTTATGGAAAACAAAAGAGAGTTAGATTTCTGAGGGTTGCAAAATAGAATAAGAGTGAAAATTTAGAGCTTGTGCATACACATGTATGGGGACCGGCTAAGGTCCAATCTCTTGGTGTCTCTCATTATTATGTTACTTTTATTGATGATGAAACTAGAAACAACTTTGGTTTATTGCATTAGACAAAAATATGATGTGTTTGCTACTTTTAAGAAGTGGAAAGATTTGGTTGAGAATGAGACAGGAACAAAGTTGAAATATCTCAGATCTGATCATGGAAGTGAATACTACAGGAAGGAGTTTGATAGTTATTTTTCATACAATGGGATTCATGGGGAGAAGACAGTCCCTGGAACATCAAAATAAAATGTTGTGTCAAAAAATATGAATATAACTATCATGGAGAGTGTAGGGTGTATGATATTGCATGCAAGGTTTCCCTTATAGTTTTGGGATGATGTTTTTGTTGTTCAAGATAATACAGCCTTATAACCTAGGGTATCTCGAGTTACCAATGTACTAAATAAACTTGCAGACATTCATCCATTTCAAAATTTGATTGATAAATATGGAAGAAATTAGGCATACCTTGTTTATGACAGTCAATCCTAGCTTTCTTCTTCACTTCATATTGCTTCCACAGCTTCTAAGGAATCTACAACACTGCAAAGAGTAAGGTATTTCCTGGAATATCTTATATATTATATAGATGATCAATGAAACAATATGCTTGTAATGAAATAAAAAGACAATTCATAACTCATAATACATAAGAGTACAAAGACACAAAATTGGAAGAAAGACTCTCTTTATTGATAAACAATTGAGGTAATATTACAACCAATATCTAAAACAAGTGCTCCTCCACTAGCCAAGGACATTGATTTATGTTGCTCCAAGATCTATAAAGGAAATCCACTAGCATAAATTTTCTCTAGAAATGAATGATATTTAGCCTCAACCCCTACCCTCTATTTATACATGAGGAAAGAGAGAGGTTACAATGGTTGATATGGTTGGGGAAGTTGGGATAGTAATGATTAAGGACCCAATTGTCCTCGTCTAAACTTGTTTATATTTCTTAATTTTGATTTAAGGAATCCACGACTATTAATACTAGCAGGTCACGCATGATACATGAATTTCATAAGGGAAACTCGTGAATTCCAACCCTAATGATGTATACATGGGTTGCAATGTCAATATTTGTGAATGATACATTGGTTGCAATGGTAATAGTTGTGAATTCACCCTAATGACCTTATAAAAAATAGGCCAGGCTAGTAAGAGGATGATGTATCAAAGGTCATTCCCATCTATAGTGTTTTGGCCACTTCTATCTATTTTTTCCTTTTGTCTACTGACACATTGAATGTCAGTACTCAGACGGAGAAGTGCCATTTTACAGGATAACAATTGTAGATAATTTTGTTTACTTAATAAACAGAGGGAATTCAAGCACTTTGTATGGTGGAATTCCAAAGGATGCATGGATAGGTAAAAAGGTAAACTACTCATTTCTGATAACTTTTGGTTGTGAAACATTTTTCCATATTGATAAAGAAAATAGAACAAAGCTTGAGGCTAAATCCAAAAAATGTACCTTTATTGGATATGGGGTTGATGATTTTTGCTATCGCTTATGGGATTATGAAAATGAAAAAATCATTAGGAGTAGAGATGTATTATTCAATGAAAGTGTTATGTACAAATATCATTTGTAGAGAAATAAAGAGGAAAAGGAAAACATAAAGTACACAGTGTTTCATGAAATCAAAGAAAATGAAGTTCCAAAGGCACCAGAAAATCAAGTGCAAAAGAAGGTACCTTAAAGTCCTGCAAATGTAAGAAGATCCATCGGGTTAAGTAAACGCCCTAAACGATTCTCTCCTTCACTGTATAATTTACTGATGACTTATTCTTGTGAACCATAATGTTATAAAAATGCAATGCAGGTGGAAACTCAACAGAAGTGGGAGACAGGCATGAATGAGGAGATGAACTCATTGGCAAGAAACCATACTTAGGATTTGGTTGATTTTCCTGCAGGAAAATAAGAATTGCAGAATAAATGGGTTTATAAGTTGAAGGAAGAAGAAGGAGGCAAGAATTGATATAAGGATAGACTTGTGGTAAAGGGGTTTGCACAAAAGAAAGTTATATATTTTGATGAAATATTTTATCATGTTGTTAAAATGACTTCGGTTAGGACTATTTTAATTTTAGTGGCGGTAGAATATTTGTATCTTGAATAGTGAGATGTAAAAACAATCCTTCTCCATGGGTATTTATAAGAAGATATTTATATGCAACAACCACAAAGGTATGAGGTCAAAGGGAAGGAGAATTTGATTTGCAGGTTGAAGAATAACTTGTATGGACTGAAGCAAGATCCAAGGAAGTGGTATTTAAAATTTGATATGTTTTTGGAATAACATGGTTATAGTAGATGTCATTCTAACCACTATGTTTATTTCAAGAGGCTGGATAATGGAAGACATATTATCTTGTTATTATATGTTAAGGCATGCTTGTTGCAGGGTCTAACATGTAGGATATAAATGTGTTAAAAATAAAAGTAGCTAAATCATTTGTGATGAAGGATTTGGGCATTTCAAAGCAAATCCATGGTATGAGAATAACAAGTGACATGAAAAAATGAAAATTGACATTGTCTCAAAGTGAGTACATAGAAAAGGTGTTGGAGAGGTTTAAAATGAAGAATGAAAAACTAGTTAGTACACCTTTGGTTAGTCATTTCAAAATAAATAAGGAGATGTGTCCCAAGACGTAGGAATAGATATAATACATGTCCAAGGTTCCCTATTCATTAGCAGTTTGTAGCTTAATGTATTCCATGGTGTGCACAAGACCAGATATTGCACATGTAGTGGGAGTTGTGAGAAGGTATATGAACAATAGAAGTAAAGAGAATTGGAATGCAATTCAGTGGATTCTTAGGTATTTGAGAGGTACCACTTCTCATGCATTATGTTTTGGAGGTTCAAACATTGTTATACATGGATATGTTGACGTGGATATGGAAGGTAATAAATACAACAACAGGAGCACCACAGGGTGTGTTTTTTTTGTAGGTGGAACAACAGTAAGTTGTATTTCAAAACTATAAAAGGTTGTTGCACTTTCAATAACGGAAGTAGAGTATGTTGCTTCTACGGAGGCTAGTAAAGAGATTATTTGGTTGCAAAGGTGCATGGAGGAATTAGGTAATAAGAAGGAGAAAAGAAGGTTGTGTGGTGACATTGAGAGTTCCATTCATATTACAAATAACTCATCCTTTCATTTGGATACTAAACATATACATCTCAAGTACCATTTCATAATATTTGTTCTGGAAGATTAACTGTTAAACTTGGAAAAGATACATACTAGCCAAAATCCTACATACATGTTGAGAAAAGTAGTAACCAGAGAGAAACTGAGTTCCTGCTTCGTTTCTATTAGCCTTTAAGCATGAAGGTGAAGATGAGAAATTTTCTAAGTCCAAGGTTCAGAGAATATTGCAGCAAGTGCAGCAATGGTGGAGTTGTTGTGATCAATATCCAAGTGGGATATTGTTGGTTGTAGAGCTTGATCTTCTTGATTCAGAGATGTTATTTCAGTCATTTTTGGATCCCAACACTTGACGGGGGTTGTGGGGTGAATGCTAAAAACTGAAGCAAAGGAGTTCACCAATAAGGGTAGTGAATCCTAAGGTACCATAATCAAAACTTTAGGTCTTTGTCTTCAAGAGCTTCTGATGAGAAACCATGATGTGAGGAGGAAGGAAATGAATCCTTCAACAATGACTAGGAAACTGGATGAGGGGAAGGTAGACACAAATAATGATCAGAGATGATAATGACAGGAATCAATATAATGAGATAAAATTATTGATCCTTGAACAGTGGGCACAACACAGAGTTGACTCAAGGTAGATTTTAACTTATAGATATGACAACTAGACTTATCTGTCATGTAGGAGACATGATCATATTCTCCATGTATAAAGGACAAGTGGAGGAGTAAAAAATTGAAGTAATAGTTGAGTTAAAAGTATAAACTGAGACATGAGTAGAGGAAAGTGCAGAGGGTACTTTGTTCAAGGATGACATGCTGCCACTGTTTATAACCCAAAGAGAGAAATTCTTCCTTGTCTTTCTTGTTCAGTTTTAACGAGTCCAAGAAAGTCAACTCGAGTCTCTCTTCATTTTTGACAAGCTTGAAGAGGGGAGAGAATAATTCTTGATATTCACTGATTTGTGGATTTTACGAGCCCAAACCAGTAGATGCTTGTTGGTGTTTTCATAGTTTTGAGAGTCTGAAAACTCTGAAGAAGACTCTAGGGGGGTGTTTTTTCATACAAATTAGTCTCCCAAGGCCAGAAAAGTATAAAACAATCCACAGAAGAACTCTCTTAGCTCCTGGAGTACCAAGGTGTACCTTTTTCATACTTAGTCGGCAATGTTTGAAAAAGGGGTAAACTAATACCAAACCGATGCACCTTTAGAAGCGACATATAGCCTAATTTTAACGAGTGTGAAGGAAGGAAAGATCACTCAGAAAGATCCATTTGATTACGAGAAATGAGGCTTACAACAGTAAAGGTGATTCTTTGTTCTTTAGTTTTATGATCATGACAAAAACATAAAGTATGCTCATAATATTTTACATGTTTGGGTCTAGAGCACAAAAAAAATAAAACTAAGTTCATTCCAAGTGTTCCTATTCCATAAATTTAGTCCCTCGTGTCCGAAAAAGAGATAAACCTATGCTTGAAGATACTCTTATTAATTCCATGGAAAATAGAGTATTCCTTTCATGTAAATAATCTACATGGTCTAAGAAAGAGATAACTTACCACCAATGTAGATGATCATTCACTTATTCCTAAAAATTCTGAATGAACAAGTTTACTCTGTAGTCTAGTCTATTTTGGGGAGTCATAACAGGGCCAAAAGAAAACTCCATAAGTGCAGGAAGACTTATAAATGGGTATAGATCGTAAAAGGATGAAAAATGAGGTTCATTTTGTCATGAAAAACAACTAATCATGGCTCCCACAAACCTAACACAACTACGACATGGGTACCAAAAAGACAATAAATTGATCTAAACATGGTACCCATGAGAAGGAGGCCTTATCCATGGAAGAACAATGATGGGTACCATAGTCCATGGACAAAAAAGTGATGATATGGTTTAGTGACAGATAAGGTATAAGTGCAAAGTCTATAATGAGGACCAAATCCTACCCTATATGTGTCAGGAAACAACTTTTTGATGATCCAAAACCTATTGCATCTAGCAAAAATACCATGGTATTAGTCCATACATTAAAAACTGTTTTTAAAACTATAGACAATGGGTAAAAATTTTGAAATTTTTATTAAATAGTTCAAAAACCCAAAATATACATACCATTTGGAAAAGTTACTATATTTGGAAATTTTACCTTCAAACTTCAGGTGATCACCGTGGACAATTCGTTGGACCAATTCAGATTCCGCAAGTTGCAGGTTGGCTGTCTCTCTTTTCTCCTCCTTTCCATCCATTCAATTTTGATTTTTAGTGTAAAAATTCATGGCTTTATGTGTGCCATAAGAGCTCTACACATCATTCGCAGGTCGACTTAATAGCAATCATGAATACACATTCTATTCACGGGTTACTGCACTGTAGCCCACCTATTGTTTGTGTTGTGCTGAAAGCACAGTCGCGAATACTACGCGACCTCTAAAGAATTAAAAACTCACCAAAACAAAATATTTTTGATGGATTGTAATGGTTGAATATGTTCAATTAGCAGGCACAAAATGGTTTTAGAGTGGAGGGAGAGGGAGCATGAAGATATGGATCGAGAGGAAATGCGAGATGCACCAACTTTGTAGGCATTACAATGAAGTGGCTTGCTAAAATTCTATTGTACATCCAACATGAGAGTATAATTCCACTTACTAGAGACTTTCGTAGACTATTGGGACCATGAGCTCGGTCTCTTTGACCTTCAGGGAGAAACACTGAACCTTACAATAGAATACATTTATTTCATCATAAGGATTTCTCGCAGAGGCATACCTATGAACCTTGAGGGAAATGGCAGCAGTGGTAACCCTATGAGTGTACAATATTACATTGATACATACTACCTGCCTAGTACATAGAAATTTGGGACATGCATCCCAATATCATAGATAACAAGCTTCCCCATGAAGGTGATGGTAAGCATTGTAGCTAGGGTTGTTAGTTCTTCTGCATTACACTTGGCCACATGGACCAACATGCGAGTGGTAGCAGAATGTATACAGGGAATGCTAGTTGATTGATGTTTGGGGATGATCCCAATCATGAAAAAACAACTTTCTGATTGTAAGAGGGGCCGAAGAAAGAACTTTGGCTTTTCTAGCATTTTCTATCATTTTAGTAGCGTTCTTCTTCAAGAGGGTTCCTACACTCAGTCGTGCAATACCATTACCACCACTTTTGCCCCGCCAGCCTAGACTTACTAGATGGGGAGACATATTTCTCCATCAAGGTGGTAGAGGCAGGTTCCAAAGTAGTTATGATGACGATTTCTATACCTGGTGGGAAATACAAGTTCCTACACTCAAATAGTTTCCATACGCCAGATTCGATTTCCCAGGAGACCCTGAACTCGTCCTCCCTCAAGGGGAGGCCTGGGGAGAAATAGGTAAGTTTTTATTTTTATATATTTGATTTTTATGATTTTTTATTCATAAAATTATATATGCATATGTATAAGAGTTTGACCCTTGTTATGTTTTATATGTAGACGTTGGACCAGTGCGTCTCGATGGGCATCCCAGGATATATGTGTGGCCCATACATGGTGGGGATGACAATTTTCTATGTGTCATTGAGAGGAAGCTGGCCAAGCTTACCCAAGATGTCCCTACACTACGGATAGATCAGATCCCTATACTTATGCAAGAGTACATTGTTGGGGTTCTAACGACCTGGCTATGCCTTCTCGGAAGGGTAGCTCAGGTTATTCTTCATTACAAGAAGACTATGGAAGAAGCCACAGCCGAGGAGGCTGAGGATAAGGCCTAGTCTAGACATATATGGATGATGATCCTATTATTTTTTGTATATTGATACATTTATGACAGGATCTATGGATCAAAAACTCGCTATATGTTATGGACATAGTTTATGTGTGTGTGTGTGTGTGTGTGTGTGTACTGTTGGTTATGTACATGTGTTTCAAAATGCATCTGTTATATTTATTTTACAATATGTGTGTTAAGTGCCGATCCAGAATGTAATTCACATATGCATCAGTGATTTTGTTTTTGTTTTTTGAAATGTGATTGAATGAAATATACTCAAAGTTTCTTTCAAGTAAACTAACACGTAAAAAAATGACGTAATAAGTTAGGGTTTCGCATATGATAATCACCATTGAGTTGGGAAACTACCAACTGAGAGTTAAGTCTAACTTCCAGATAGGTAATTCCATGTAGTGTAGTATCCCATAACAACTCAATAATTGCACTGTACTCAGCCATATTATTAGTCGCAGGACCCAAGCAGGCGCATGTGGGTGAAAACATAATGCAAGCAGATGACGCCATATTACAAGTATGGCGGCTAGTGCCATCCACAAAACCTATGAACCACTCGGGTGACATATAAAACAATTAACATACTGTATAAGAAACACTAACCAGCTAACGACCTATTGTACATAAAAATACAAGAACAAGTATCATGCCTAGGCGTAGTACTTCTTCAGGTAGAGCCCATTTCTAGGCTTCGGCAACTTATTTCCATCATAATCAGTTAACTCATAAGCTTGTTCTTTCAAAACTTTCGACACTACATAGGGACCTAACCACATCGACTTGAATTTTTATGCCCATAGGGGTTCCTTGTCTTGATCCTAGAGAAAAACAAGTTCTCCCTCAGAGAAAAATCTCAGCTTAACTGCTTTGTCATATTGGTTCTTGACCCTATTTTTGTGAGCTTTGTTTGCAGTCAACACATCTCTATGTTGCTCATCTAGATGTTCTAAGTGAAGCACATGAAGCACATGAATAGCTATTTTAAGGGATGGAATATCGCATTCACCCGGCGTGACTGCATCCACTGCATGGATGAGTTGGAATGGTGAAAAACTAGTATCATTATTTACATTATTCCTATATGCCCAAAGTGCAGGGTACAACATAATGTGCCAATTTGACCGGATCGAGTTAATTGTGTGCTTCATGAATGCAAAGAATTCTCCGCCCAGGCAGGTAGATAAGCTTCATATGAATCCTCTAAGACTATAGAAGGAATCGTAACTGAATCGATAGTGGCATTAAAAATAGCTTGACAAGCCACTTCCATTGTAGATAAGGGAACTTGAGGCTCATAACATGAAGGAAGGACCCAAGGATCAGTTCTATCGACAACCGTCACAATAGACTTCCCTACACTCCTAGAACCTGAGTAATTAATAGGGGTTGGGATATCAAACATTCCCATAAAATATGCATACATTCCAACCCCCAAGCTCCCATTACCCAGTTTGTTCTGATCTATCAAAGGTACTATGGACTCATTAGTCTCCAAACAACCCTTCCAAGTAAAATTGATTTGGACAACAGTAACCAACTTCCCTTCGTTTGGAAACACTACCACTCAAAGAACGTTGGAGGTGATCGCACACATAACGTAAGTCCAAATTTTCCCCAACAACAAGTTATAATTTGAATGGGGCATCAATCACTTCAAATTCAATAGCCATTGCTTCCCCTACCAACTTTATTTTATAAGCTGGTAGGATACCATGCGGATGGAAAGACCTTCCATTGAAAGCTGTAAGTAGAGTGTTTGATGGAACTAGTTCTAGGGACCCTAAGAGTTTCCAACAAGAAATCGACATTACGCACGTGGAAGCATCTTCATCAACCACTATACATCCAATGGTTTTACCTCCATGGAAAACATAAATTGACAAAGCCACATCGTAAAGCAGCCAAATTTTAACATCTAAAAGATTATACTTTTCTAGCAGGCTCAATGAATCCATGCTACCTATGGATGTTAAGAGGGAATCCCACTGAGTAGGAAAATTATGTAACACCTCCAATGCCTACATCGCATAAGGGGTTTGAGATAAATATTCAAATATGGAGTAATTGGAAGCATCCCTAGCGTTAGGGTTGTGAAATGCTTTCTTAAAGACACCTTTCGGTATCATAGGAATTGTATCAAATGGTTTTTCAATAACTAGAGGGTTTGAAATTTCACCAGTAGGCTTACCCTTCTCTAGATATTTTGATTCATAATTCTTATTTCTTGTTTGGAGTAAGGTGCTAGATCATACCATGTTGATGTAGTTTTGATCAAGAGGAGCACAAGAAGTGCGCCAAAATACATTTGAAACAAAAGTTGCATTCTATCCTTGGGGAAATGAATCCTTCAGGACAGTCAGTTATTGATTCTTCGACAACTTCTGAGCTTGTTCCATAAGAGGGCATTGATAAGTATAAAGGTGGTCTCCCTAGCACAACTTACAGGGAAACTTGACCTTTTTCTTGTCTTTTTTTCCCCCATCAGCATTGTTTGTGGGGTTTTTATTATTTTGATTACCCTCACCCTTCTTCCTTTCTTCTTTTTCCCATCGGGATGTTGATTTCTCTTTTTAGAAGACTGTGCAAAAACATTTTCATTTTGTGGTGAGGGGGTGGCATCCTCAGCTGCATCTGCTACAGATTGCTTCACTGACAACTCAAGGAATTGCTTAGCTAGTGAGTCTATACTAGGAGAACTAACTGAACCAACCTCGAATTGGAATGGGGTCTAGGCTTTGGTTTCTTAGTGTTATTTGTGGACCTCGGTGCCTCAAGAATAATTTCATACAAAATACCAGACTGAGCATATATTGAATCTAACTGCTGGACCCTGAGGATTGCCTCTTCTTTCATGGTCACCCCCGAAGTGGATATGTCTTTAGAGATATAAGGCAGAAAATATTTTACGAACCACTCTAATAGAAAATTGATAGGTATAGTGGATTTTATAAGCCTATTTTTTCTTCACCACTCCTAAATATGATCGAAATTATGTGTGGCCTTGTTTTGTCAAAAATTCGACAACAAGTCTGTGTCGGCATCATACCGGACAGGAAGTTGAAAATGGGTAAGGAACACTATCGCTAAATCCAGAAAACTATCATATGCAGCAAATGGAAGTTCTATGTACCATTTTACTACCACACGATTCAATGTTCTCTGAAATATCCTCAACCAAATGGAGTCATCGTTCAATGAGTTCAAAGAGCACCAAAGGTGGAAACTAGTAATGTGTGCACCTGGATATTCACCAAATTTGCCTTCATTAACTTTGACGAATCAGGAAAGTTTAATGTTCCTAGGAAAGGAATATTTGGCCTAACCGGCTTTTAATAATATGGAGTTTGGGATGTAGAAGGACCTGCCCCCTGACTCCCAAACGAAAATATGGGGTTTCCCTCATCCACCGGTTGTGATGTAGTTGGACTAATATGAAAAGTATTCTACCCAAAATCCAGTGCATTATTAGTTTGTGGTGCATGATATGTAGTTTGAGTCACTCCAAATGAAGTTGGATTTTGAAAAACAGGACCAGGTATCCCTCCACTAAAAAGTGAAAATGGAGAGCTCGTAAAAGGGGCTAAAATCAGTGTCTAAAAATTATTACCAAAATCATTTTTGTTTCTAGACGACATGCCCTCATACATAGGTGAAGGACCTACATAAGGAGTGGATGGAGGAATGTGTCCCCCATTCCACATAAAAACCTAGATGTATGAGGAGGATCCATTTGGACCGCTCTAAGCACTTTTCATAAAGGAAGTAGAAGAAAAAGGTGCACTGAGAATCTCAGTGACCACCCCACTAGACGGATATACTACATTAGAGGGCATTGAGGGTTGAACCACTCGAGCACTTCGTGAAAGTGGTACAGTAGATGCACTAGGTCTTGGAGCACCTACTTAGGGAGGTGGGACTCCACCAACAAAAATGGCTGAAGTTGGGGTAGAAATACCTTCTCCCGAGCTAGACATAACTCTTCTCAAAGGAACACCAATAACATATAAACTAAATGGAAGGACCTGGACTATCACATGATCATTCATATAAGTAAAGAGGTGGATTAAAATTTCTTGCAAACTCGTCATCTTGAAAATCCTCTATCTCGATTGTTGATGTTTCTTTTGGGTTAATCTGAAGTTTCGGTTCACCTGAAACTTCACTCACACGTACTGGTTCAAAAGAACCATCAGTATCTAGTCCCTACCTTTGAGGTGGAGGTGGAGGTTCCACTGTAACTAATGGAGGAAGGTTTTGCAATCTTCTTGATCTACGAAGAGGTTGGTCCTCCATAGCTATAAATTTGACTCACACACCTAAATTCCAACTAAACACAAACAAGCCAAACAATACACACTAATAATGTCTGAAGTAACACAAACACACTAGATATAAGATACACCTTCCAAAGGAAATCCTGGGATGTTTAGGGCCCAGGTCCAACTAGTGAATATCGAAGGATGGTTACTTGGAATATTGTGAAGATTCTTATAGGTGCAAGCACTTGAATCACCCAAATACCTACCCAAATTGTCTACCTAGGTTACCTTCCAATTCCTTCCTAGGTGTACTAGAAATAGCCTTCCAATACCACCTATGTAAGATTCTAGTGTATGGAGACTAAGGCTACCAAATATACACCGATATTCTGGTTGAACATTTGCAACCCTAATCCTTATGCATGAGCAGGGTAGCCAAGCCCGAAATGTTGTCAACACGAGCACCACACGGGGCCCAAGAGGTGGTATTGACAATATCCGCAAACACATAAAAATATTGGTAAACTATCGAACAGGAAAGTGGAGGGTTATCTCGTCAACCGATTTCTCACGTGACCTCGTGCTTAACTCCTATGTGAGAAGAGATTTCTGGATTGTCTCTTGTAGAAGAGGATTTACCTAATAAAAGGCCACTACATCTAAAATCAAATGCTTTTGGACAGTTTAAAATTTCATAGTCCAAAAACCTAACCTAAGCTAGTTGATGTATGAACCAATCAAAAGAAACTTACTAATAAATTTTAATTAAACGTTCATTTTAATGGGTTGTATTAGTCAAAGGTAGTGGAATGAGACTAAATGGTGTTATAGACTTAGCAAATAAAAGAAAATGATATATAAAAAATTTCAAAGTAAATGCAACTAATAATGCAAATTTTATTTTCCTTTTCTTTGTAAATGAAAGCTAATCAAATTTTAAGCAACATGAGAAACTACAAGACTTAACAAAAAAAAAATTCTGAAAAATAGTGAAAAGAACAACTAATGCAACCTAATCCAAAAAATGTAAAAATGTTTTTCTTATTTCCTTTAAAAAAAAACTCAAAAACTAGATGCAACTAAATGCAATATGAGTGAAATAAACAATTTGATCATATAATTTTAAATGATAATAGTCAGACTAGACAGTAACACACTTCAACCAAAAAGGTAGAAATGACTCAAACCTTAGACTTGGAGAAACTATTGAATCAAAAGGGAAAATAGATCCAAAACATGGAAAGAATGACAGATTCAAACCACTAGAAAATCTATACCAATTATATCAGTGTCTTAAAAGGACTTATCAATGACCCAAAAACACAAGCACTCAGACCAAAATTCAAGCAAGAAGGGACCTAACTCATTCACAAATGAAGAGGTCAAATCAAAATCACTCAAAATACTTGACTAATCAAGAAACTAGTGAAATGTACACACTTAAAATCACAGTATCATGCTAAATAAGAACCTTAACAAGCATATGAAGAATCATAAAAACAAGGACAAGCAAAAACCTCATGGACCAAAAGACACCTACAGGAAATTTGTGACTGTCTTCAAGTCAGGTTGCGTACCATTTGTGACTATCACCAAAGCAACCCTCGAATACAACAAGAAATACGCCACTGTTACCGAAGAAACCCATGAATGCTATCAAAATATTTCAAAGAGAAAAATGGATGACAGAAAGGTTCTGAACATAAAATACTAAAACTTAAAGGTTAAATCAAAACATATCACTCACAGGATTAGACAAAGCAATATTGGTAAGGAAGCCAAAAGAACGGACCCACAACAAGTTAGAATCCCCCGCGGAGTCACCAGTTCTATTGTTCAGGAGAATGCAACCTTTTAACCTAGGGTCTCTAGGGTTCCCAACGTACTAAATAAACATGCATACATTCGGCCATTTCATAATTTGATAGAGAAATGTGGAAGAAATTAGGCATACCTTGTTTATGACAATAGACCCTAGCTTTCTGCTTCACTTCAAATTGCTTTCACAGCTTCTAGGGAATCTCCAACACCTACAAAGAGCGAGATATTTCCTACAATATACTATATGTTATATAGATGATCAATGAAACAATATGCTTGTAATGAAATAACAAGACAATTCATAAATCATAATACATAAGAGTACAAATAAACAACATTGGAAGAAAGACTATCTTTATTGATAAACAAATGAGGTGACATTACAACCAGTATCTAAAATAACTGCTCCTTGTTACCACCTAATTTGTACTTAGTGGTTTTTTATCAAGTGATCCTGGTGAAATGGACAAGGATAACTTGTTCGGACTTCAAAAGACCTTTGGAAGTACTTCTGGTAAGTGCTTGTTGTACTATATCACATGTTCATACCTTATGGGGGAATTGTAATAAATGTTCTAGCATGATAGTGTCTGTAAAAGACTCGGTCTCTTAGACTTTATTTGTCAATCCGATCAGCCTAGGGTGTTTTTTCTCTTGGTTATTATTGGTTGTTGAATAAACGACTGATAATTTCTGCGTTTTTCACTCCATACCTCCAAAGTTGGGGTGGTCGACTTGGCATTTAGGCCTATTGAGGTTATTAGAGTCTATGTGTCAATGTATACACATGCTAGACATCATGGTCGAGTCATATGAACATGTATAAGTCCCCCTAGGTTTTTTCAATTTTTCATTTTTTTAGTTTTTTCAGTGTTTATTATTAAAATTTAATTTTTCCAAAAACTTAGGCTATTTTTTAATAGTTTAATTGGAAAAATTGATTTTGTAATAAAAGTGGGCCAAATAATCAGTTTCAATCATGTGGGTGCTCATTTTCAAGCTAAGAGCACCATGTAAACCCATGGACCCACTATTTCCTAGTTTTGAGTGATTTTCCATCACTCAGGTCAGAAAGCCCCAAAAATCAATTATTGATTATTTTAATTAATAAATTGATGAATAATGGAGTAAATCCAAAATCATAGATCAGTGGATTCTCGGCTTATTTGATTGAAATCAATCATATCTTAACCAGATTGACTAGATCTGACAAATCCTTGACTGAAGGAGGTGATCAAATCAGATCCAGAGTTGATATTCAACAGTCTTTATGGGGAATTGTACCCTCTCTCTCTCCTCCACACGTGTAGACTCTCCTGGATGCTCTGTGGACTGATGTGTCAGTTTATGGGTTGATGTGTCAACTCAATCAGCCCCCCGGTTGACAAGTAGGCTTAGTTCAACTTCAGATCTGCATTGATTGACTTTCCATCAGCTGATTTTATCTGTCTCCTTGGGATTTGCACCCCCACTGGGATGGATCTCCTAGTTTTTGTATATATCCAAGCATAAGCCTCCTCTTCCAAGCTAGTTAGAGTTGGATTGAAGGGTTGCTATTGTAATACTATTGTAATCTTTTGATTGTTGGAATAAATAAGCTTTGGAGGCCAAATGGTGTAATGCTCTCATGTGTGTGGATTAAGCATTGTCTTATGGCTATTGATGTTGCCGACTTTTCTCTCAATTTCTGCAGCTAAACCCTGTTTGGCTTGAATGATTTAGCTGAAACAATACGAGTATAGTTGGGCAAGTAAGGTTACTTGTTTTTCTTATATCTCATAGCATATATGTTAGAATATCTAGATTATACATGTTTAACAAGTTTATTTGCATGTAATTCTTGTCTCTTTTTCATATATATATCTAGATCTCATGAGGTTTTTAGCTTTCACGTAGCAAGGATTGGACGAGCTGTGGATCTAGTTTGAATCCACTATACATCCAAAAGCTTTTTGAAGACATTGCCCCTCTGTATTCCACTAATAAGTTTCCATTTCAAATCCATTCAACAACGGGACTTTCCCCTTCTCTTCCTCCTTTCTTTCAAAATCAATCTTCCGGTTACCTGTCTCTTCCTCTTATGATCAGATCTAGTTCCAAGAATTGAATATATATTGTTAGATCTATTTTATAAGATTTTTGATGCTTAGATTTATAATTTCATAAATAATATCAGTTCATAAATATAGATCTAGGTGTAGGAAATTCCTTTTTTGCAAGTAGCTAAAGCATAGATCCAAAGCTTGCTCATAAGGTAGCTTCCTTTTTTGTTCTTAAAATATTTAAATTCTATAATAAAAGTGCACATCTCATTGGCTTCCCAAACAGCAAGCCAATATCCCAAGGAAATCTTTCTTTCCTTGGTTCCTTTTTGCAGAAATTAGATTACCCCTGTTTAACAATTTTTACTTAGTTTTTTTTGGGTAATAAGCGTGGTGACCCAAAACACTTTTAAAGTGTGTTTGGGAACATTTGAATTTAATTTCTTGATTTTTTTAGCAGGTATAACATAAAATAGAAGGAGACTCTGCCAAATTTCTGACTCTTGGATGAACCAGAGCTTCTTGGAAGCTTCCCCCACCGTTGTGTTTTAATTCAAGCTTGTTACAATCTTGTTGTAAGCCTTTGGATCCTAGATAACAAGGACCAAAGTGCATCAATTTCAATTTTCTGATATTTTAAATCGATGCTAATAAAAATAAGAGGTCCTTTGAATAGGCTTTTTCAAGCCTATTCACCATCGCCCCTGGGGGGATTTGCGTCGGTGTCAATTTTTTACTTTTTGTTCATCTCTTTTCAATATAGCGTAGTTCTAATCTGCAGGGTAGTATACTTTGATTTATTATCATTTCCATATTCCATATTTGATATTTCAAAGTAATCTTAATACTTACCCCATGACTTCACGATTGACCCAAAAGGGGAAAGAGATGCGTGGTAGGACTAATTAGAAAACTGGAATTGTGTATCTGTGTTTTCCTTTTCATCAATTGTTTCATCAGCTATTATAAAATTAACCCCTCCTTGATTCCCTGATTGAGATCCACTTGGATCGAAAGAGGTTCCTGGAGGGTTTTCTTTTTAACAATAACACCCATCTCAAAATTTACTAAAATTGACAACACTCCGGTGTGTATGCTCTGCACTTGGCTGCAATTCGTTTGATCAGTCAAGCTGTATCAAAAGCAGTTGAGTGAATAGAATAATTAGGATTCACTCTCCCAAATTGACAAACCATCAGGTGAAAATAAAACACCTAGATCAAACCATTACGATGGAAAAATACCCAAAGGAAGCGGGAACTCCTTAAAAGTGACCTCGGGGCGCCAATCTTTGTCACACCCTAACGGGTGTGTTATGAACAATAGCCCCAGAGACTCCATTCAGCCCACATATTCCTTGTGGGTAGCCATGAAGGTTTATTTTTGGACATACTCCAAGTACTCTCAGGTATATCGGGAGTCCCTGCCCCCCTTTCGCCTAATTTTAATAAACTCATATTTCACATTAACTTAAAACGTACCAAGAGGAAATCGCAAAACTTTCACTCCAAGCACATGCAAGTACATTGATTATCTTTTGACTCCATTTTAAGGCACTGGTTATTTTCTTGCTATATATATATTGTGTCTCAGCATTGTGCTTTCGTGCGCTCATTTTGTATCTTTTCATCTATGGTTTCTTATGGTTAAAATTCAAACTCCTAAGTAACTCATTCAATTTAACATCACGATACTAAATAACTTTTCCTTAGTAACTTAATAGGGTCTACCCCCCTTGGCTTCGTTAGGAGTTGAGCCTAAATGGAGGAGTCAAGAACAAGGTGACATCCTTGACTTGAGACTTCCCCCCAAGGACACATCAAGTGGCTTGAATATTTCTGCCATGTGACCTAGGTGTGCGAAAGGCGGCAACACTTTTTTAGCGCCATTGCCGGGGATAATTTTTTTTTTCCCGAGTACGACTTTTGTTTTCTTCCTTTTTTTTTTTGTTTTCTTTGATGAATGCTTAGAGTAGATCTTTAATTTTCATCTGGTGACTCCACTGAATTTTTTCCAGTTTTTATTTTTACAAAGAAAAGCAAAAAATATTTTTTGTGAAAAGATTTATAAATGCTTATTTTTCTTTTTCACATGGCGACTCCATTTAAGGGATAAAACCTTGTTATCTCATAAACTTGTGAAGTTTTAATGTGTGTGGATGAGCCCATGTGACATGTTAAAACCTTTAAAGCTCATCACTTGACAGCTCCACCTTTTCAGTACAAGGTTTAATCGTTATATTAAATGGATACCATTTTGGATGAATTAAAGGAGAAATATGGTGCCCAGTTAACCGTAATGTTTCAGCCTATCGATTTCTCAAGCATCCTGGGTTTTCCTAACTGTTGTAATAGTTTGGGGGATGCATATAACTAGCTTCTAGAATTTCATGGAAATTATGGTGATTCAGCCATCTGGCATGTCAAATCTTTCCTTCAGTTGATTGTTGACTCCAATATTCTTCATGAAGACAATATGATGGAAATGTTTGCTAGTATTTTTCGAGGTGAGGCCTATTGTTAGTTCTATCTAGGCCTTCCTAATAAATGTATAACTTATTTTCCAAGCTTCCTTTGGATATTTTTAGAGCAATGGCATGATGGTAGGGGTAGTATGAATGGTTTGAAAAAGATCCTAAAAAAGATCTATACCTTCTACCTATCTAGGATAGAGTATCACATGGAAACATATGATGGACCTTTTTCCATGATACAAAGTATTGAAGACTTGGAATCACTTCTTGAACATTTAAGTGAAGAGGAAATCCATGATACTCTCATCAAAGAGTTTCCTCATAGTTATTCAAGAAAGGAAGTAATTAAGCAGCTTATTAAAGAATATGAGGTATCTCCCAATAGACAGCGATATTCTGAGGAAGGGAAAATCTAGGATGATCCTATTGAAGAGCTTCAGGAGGAGCCCATGATGGAACACATTGTTGAAGACTCTCCTCATGTCACCATAGCTGAAAACATTGAATATTTGAGGTATTTTCAAGTGTGTTGCAATGCTAATATTTTTCCAAAAATCCCTCTAGAGAAACCCACTGAGCAACACATCCCAAGTGGTCCCATTGAATATGTCCAAAAAATTTCCTTGATTGAAGATAATATTGAATATCCTCTTCATGATATCATAACAGAAGCCTATAAAGAAACCTATGATAAGATCAGTACAGTGTGTGGTGACACTAGACCTTGTTCTGCTCATGTTGATGAAGGTTTGGAAAGTTTATTGCCTTGTAACATTTTATCTGAAGAAGATTGTTATGAATACAAGGAAGACATGGATAGGTAGGAGCATGATGCCATGGATGAAGAGTCCTCCACATATGACATGGATGGGAGTGATGACTATTGGAACTTCATAGATAATCCAAATTGTGAAAATCTTATGGAGAATCCCATCCAGGATATGTCCAACAAGGGGAGTGTCTATTTAAAAATTTATGGAAGCCCAATCTACGATATGTCCATAGAGGGGAGCACGGATCTGGATGCCTGGGAAAACCTTAGTATGGAAGAGGAGCATTTAGAATTTTTACGTGATCATTCAAAGTCATACCATGTAGAGCCGCATAAGGGTATCAATAATGAAGACATTGAGAAACAGTATTGTGAAAAGTCAGATGTGATGCAGTCAGTGGAATATCAGTCTCAGCCATATTTTTCACATATAGAGGTTCCTTATGATTTGGAGCTACTTGGGGCTTATGCAACAAGTTATCATTTGATAAGCCCCGGTGATCGGTATGATGGTGTAGTCAGTCTGCCTCATCATTCTGATTGGTATATCAGTCCTATCCAGTCATGGATAGAAGAAACCTGCATGAGCACATACCAGTTGGGGAAGAATTTTTATGACATTATTCATGCCTATGATCTCCCATCCATCCCACCCATTCTAAATCATCAGGCAGGTTTGCAATTTCTGAATAAGGTATCCTTACTTTGGCTGGTAACCAAAGACAAGGAAAATGTTTTTTATGTTAATAAAATGCTTAGGTGGTTACATTGGATTTCTGATTACACTTAACCCTTTTTATATCATGCTTAGAGTAGGAAAATAAGCTCCTTGAAAGAGAGCATTTACTTTCTCCATTTCTACTTTATACTCAGCTATAATAAAACTTTGATTCTTTTAGTTAGTTCCATTTATTTTGTTTAAATAAATCAGCTTAATGGTTCATTTGGTTTTTTATAAAACTTGTGCTACAAAGGTTTTTCTTGTCAAGTTGAGATGCTTTTATAGGGTATATAAACCAGACATTCTGGTGTTCTCATATCCTCTCCTTGCCTTAAAGACCAGATCGAGCACATGTCCCACAGTTGGTGCCAGAATGTTACCACCTAAGTTGTACTTAGTGGTTTTTTATCAAGTGAGCCTGGTGAACCGGACAAGGATAACTTGTTCGAACTTCAAAAGACCTTTGGAAGTACTTCTGGGAAGTGCTTGTTGTACTATATCACATGTTCATACCCCATGGGGGGATTGTAATAAATGTTCTGGCATGATAGTGTCTATAAAAGACTCGGTCTCTTAGACTTTATTTGTCAATCCGATCAGCCCAGGGTGTTTTTTCTCTTGGTTATTATTGGTTGTTGAATAAATGACTGATAATTTCTGAGTTTTTCACTGCATACCTCCAAAGTTGGGGTGGTCGGCTTGGCATTTAGGCCTATTGAGGTTATTAAATTCTATATGTCAATGTATAAACATTCTAGACATCATGGTCGAGTCATATGAACATGTCTAAGAACCCCTAGGTTTTTTCAATTTTTCAATTTTTTAGTTTTTTCAATGTTTTTTATTAAAATTTAATTTTTCCAAAAACTTAGGCTATTTTTTAATAGTTTAATTGGAAAAATTGATTTTGTAATAAAAGTGGGCCAAAAAATCAGTTTCAGTCATGTAGGTGCTCATTTTCAAGCTAAGAGCACCATGTAAACCCATGGACCCACTATTTCCTAGTTTTGAGTGATTTTCCATCACTCAGGTCAGAAAGCCCCAAAAATCAATTATTGATTATTTTAATTAATAAATTGATGAATACTGGAGCAAATCCAAAATCATAGATCAGTGGATTCTCAGTCGATTTGATTGAAATCAGTCAAATCTGAACCAGATTGACTGGATCTGACAAATCCTTGACTGAAGGAAGTGATCAAATCAAATCCAGAGTTGATCTTCAGCAGTCTTTATGGGGAATTGCACCCTTTCTCTCTCCTCCACATGTGTGGAGTCTCCTGGATGCTCTGTGGACTGATGTGTCAGTTTATGGGTTGATGTGTCAACTCAATCAACCCCCCGATTGACAAGTAGGCTCAGTTCAGCTTCAGATCTGCATTGATTGACTCTCCATCAGCTGATTTGATCTGTTTCCTTCGGATTTGTGCCCCCCCTGGGCTGGATCTCCTAGTTTTTGTATATATCCAAGCATAAGCCTCCTCTTCCAAGCTAGTTAGAGTTGGATTGAAGGGATTTCTATTGTAATACTGTTGTAATCTTTTGATTGTTGGAATAAAGAAGCTTTGGAATCCAAATGGTGTAATGCCCTCATGTGTGTGGATTAAGCATTGTCTTACGGCTATTGATGTTACTAGCTTTTCTCTCAATTTTTTCATCTGAACCCTGTCTAGCTTGAATGATTCAGCTAAATCAATAGGAGTATAGTTGGGCAAGTAAGGTTACTTGTTTTTATTATATATCATAGCATATATGTTAGAAGATCTAGATTATACATGTTTAATAAGTTTATGTGTGTGTAATTCTTGTCTCTTTTTCATATATATATCCAGATCTCATGAGGTTTCATGCAAGATTGTGTGTTTAGCTTTGAGGTAGCAAGGATTGGATGAGCTATGGATCTAGTTTGAATCCGCTGTACATACAAAATCTTCATGAAGACATTTCCCCTCTATATTCCACTAACAAGTTTCCATTGCAGATCCATCCAACAACGGGCCTTTCCCCTTCTCTTCCTCCTTTCTTTCAAAATCAATCTTCCGGTTACATGTCTCTTCCTCTTATGATCAGATCTAGTTCCAAGAATTGAATATATATTTTTAGATCTATTTTATAAGAGTTTTGATGCTTAGATCTATAATTTCATAAAGAATATCAGTTCATAAAGATATATCTAGGTGTAGGAAATTCCTTTTTTGCAAGTAGCTAAAGCATAGATCCAAAGCTTGCTCATAAGGTAGCTTCCTTTTTTGTTCTTAAAAGATTTAAATTCTACAATAAAAGTGCACATCTCATTTGCTGCCCAAACAGCAAGCCAAGATCCCAAGGAAACCTTGCTTTCCTTGGTTCCTTTTTGCAGAAATTAGATTAACCCTGTTTAACAATTTTTACTTAGTTTTGTTTTTGGTAATTAGCATGGTGACCCAAAACACTTTTAAAGTGTTTTTGGGCACATTTGAATTTAATTGCTCGCTTTTTTTTATTAGGTCTAACATAAAAGAGAAGGAGACTTTGCCAAATTTCCGACTTTTGGATGAACCAGAGCTTCCCGGAAGCTTCCCCCACCGCTGTGTTTTAATTCAAGCTTGTTACAAGATTGTTGTAAGCCTTTGGATCCCAGATAACAAGGACCAAAGTGCATCAATTTCAGTTTTCTGATATTGTAAATAACTACTAATAAAAATAAGAGGTCCTTTCGAATAGGCTCTTTCGAGCCTATTCACCATCCCCCTTGGGGAGATTTGCGTCGGTGTCAATTTTTTACTTTTTGTTCATCTCTTTTCAATATAGCATATTTCTAATATGTAGGGTAGTATACTTTGATTTATTATCATTTCCATATTCCATATTTGATATTTCAAAGTAATCTTAATACTTACCCCACGACTTCCCGATTGTCCCAAAAGGGGAAAGAGATGCGTGGTAGGACTAATTAGAAAACTGGAATTGTGTATCTGTGTTTTCCTTTTCATCAATTGTTTCATCAACTATTATAAAATTAACCCCTCGTTGATTCCCCAATTGAGATCCACTTGGATCAAAGGAGGTTCCTGGAGGGTTTTCTTTTTAACAATAACACCCATCTCAAAATTTACTAAAATTGACAAGACTCTGGTGTGTATGCTCTGTACTTGGTTGCAGTTTGTTCGATCAGTCAAGCTATATCAAAAGCACTTGAGTGACTAGAATAATTAGGATTCACTCTCCCAAATTGACAAACCATCAAGTGAAAATCCAACACCTAGATCAAACCATTACGGTGGAAAAATACCCAAAGGAAGTGGGAACTCCTGAAAAGTGACCTCGGGGCGCCGATCTCTATCACACCCTAACGGGTGCGTTATGAACAATAGCCCCAAAGACTCCATTCATCCCACATATTCCTTGCGGGTAGCCGTGAAGGTTTATTTTTGGACATACTCCAAGTACTCTTGGGTATATCTAGAGTCCCCCCCCCCTTTCACCTAATTTTAATCAACTCATATTTCACATTAACTTAAAACGTACCAAGAGGCAATCGCAAAAATTTCACTCCAAGCACATGCAAGCACATTGATTATCTTTTGACTCCATTTTAAGGCACTGGTTATTTTCTTGCTATATATATATATTGTTTCTCAGCATTGTGCTTTCGTGCGCTCATTTTGTATCTTTTCATCTATGGTTGTTTATGGTTAAAATTCAAACTCCTACGTAACTCATTCAATTTAACATCACCATACTAAATAATTTTTCCTTAGTAACTTAATAGGGTCTACCCCCCTTGGCCTCATTAGGAGTTGAGCCTAAATGGAGGAGTCAAGAACAAGGTGATAGCCTTGACTCGAGACTTGCCCCCAAGGACACACCGAGTGGCTTGAAGGTTTATGCCATCTGACCCAGGTGTGTGAACGGTGGCAACACTCCTCTACTAGCCAAGGACATTGAGTTATGCTGCTCCAATATCTCTAAAGGAAATCCACCAACGTAACTTTTCTCTAGAAATGAATGATGTTTAGCCTCATCCTACCCTCTATTTATACATGAGGAAAGAGAGAGGTTACGAAGGTTGAGATGGTTGGGGAAGATGGGATAGTTATGATTAAGGACCCAACTGTCCTCGACTAAAATTATTTATATTTTTTAATTTTGATTTAGGGCATTCGCAACTATTCATACTAGCAGGTCGTGCATGATACACGTCTTTCATAAGGGCAACTCGCAAATTCCACCACTAATGATGTATACGCGGGTTGCAATGTCAATACTTGTGAAGTATACACTGGTTGCAATGGTAATAGTCGTGAATTCACCCTAATGACCTTATAAAAACTAGGTCATGCTTGTGAGAAGATGATGTATCAAAGGTCATGTCCATCTATAGTGTTTTGGCCACTTCTATCTATATTGTCCTTTTGTCTACCGACACATTGAGTGTCAGTACTCAGATGGAGAAGTGTCATTTTACAAGATAACAATAGTAGATAATGTTGTTTACTTAATAAACAGAGGGCCTTCAAGCGCTTTGTATGGTGGAAAATTCCAAAGGATACATTGATAGGTAAAAAGGAAAACTTCTCATTTCTGATAACTTTTGGATGTGAAACATTTGTCCATATTAATAAAGAAAATAGAACAAAAATTGAGGCTAAACCAAAAAATGTACCTTTAGTGGATACGGGGTTGATGATTTTGGTTATCGCTTATTGGATTATGAAAATCACAAAATCATTAGGAGTAGAGATGTAGTATTTAATGAAAAGGTTATGTACAAAGATCATTTGCAGGAAAATAAATAGGAAAAGTAAAACACAAAGTACATAGCATTTGATGAAATCAAAGAAAATGAGGTTCCAAAGGCACCAAAAAATCAAGAGCAACAACAAGTACCTTAAACTCCTGCAAATGTAAGAAGATCTACCAGGTTAAGTAGACCCCCTAAATGATTCTCTCATTCATTTTATTATTTATTGATGACTTATTCTTGTGAGCCAGAATGTTATGAAAAGGCAATGCAGGTCGAAACTCAAAAGAAGTGGGAGAAAAGCATGAATGAGGAGATGGACTCATTGGTAAGAAACCATACTTGGGATTTGGTTGATTTTCCTGAAGGAAAATAAGCATTGTAGAATAAATGGGTTTATAGGTGGAAGGAAGAAGGAGGCAAGAAGCGGTATAAGGATAGACTTGTGGTAAAGGGGTTTGCACAAAAGAAAGGTATATATTTTGATGAAATATTTTCTGCTACTGTTAAAATGACTTAAATTAGGACTATTTTAATTTTAGTGGTGGTATAATATTTGCATCTTGAATAATTAGATGTAAAAAAAACTTTCTCCATGGGTGTTTAGAAGAAGAGATTTATATGCAACAGCCATAGAGGCATGATATCAAAGGGAAGAATAATTTGGTTTGCAGGTTGACAAAGAGCTTGTATGGATTGAAGCAAGCTCCAAGGAAGTGGTATTTAAAATTTGATAATTTTATGGCATAATATGGTTATAGTAGATGCCATTCTGACCACTATGTTTATTTCAAGAGGTTAGAAAATGGAAGATATATTATCTTGTTATTGTATGTGGATGGCATGCGTGTTGCAGGGTCTAACATGTAGGATATAAATGTGTTAAAAATAAAACTAGCTAAATCACTTGCGTTGAAGGATTTGGGTGTTGCAAAGCAAATCCATGGTATGAGAATAACAAGAGACATGGAAAATCACAAATTGACATTGTCTCAGAGTGAGTATATAGAAAAGGTGTTGGAGATTTTTAGAATGAAGAATGCCAAACCAGTTAGTACACCTTTGGCTAGTCATTTCAAACTAAGTAAGGAGATGTGTCCCAAGACACATGCATAGATAGAATACATGTCCAAGGATCCCCATTCATTAGTAGTTGGCAGCTTAATGTATTCCATGGTGTGCACAAGACCAGATATTGCACATTAAGTGGGAGTTTTGAGAAGGTATATGAACAATCCAAGTAAAGAGCATTGGAATGCAATATAGTGGATTCTTAGGTATTTGATAGGTACCACTTCTCATGCATTATGTTTTGGAGGTTCAAGCATTATTCTACAGGGATATGTTGACGCATATATGGCGGGTGATAAATACAACAGGAGGAGCACCACGGGGTGTGTTTTTACTATAGGTGGAACAACAGTAAGTTGTATTTCAAAACTACAAAATGTTGTTGCACTTTCAACAATGGAAGTAGAGTATGTTCATTGTTGTTGCTACAGAGGCTAGTAAAGAGATTATTTGGTTGCAGAGGTTCATGGAGGAATTAGTTATGAAGCAGTAAAATATAAGGTTGTGTAGTGACATCCAGAGTTCCATTCACTTACAAATAACTCAACCTTTCATTTGGATACTAAACATATACATATCAAGTACCATTTCATAATGTTTCTTCTAGAATATTAACTCTTAAAGGTTGGAAAGATATATACTAGACAGAATCCTGCATACATGTTGATAAAGGTAGTAACTAGAGAGAAACTGAGTTCCTACTCGGTTTATGTTAGCCTTCAAGCATGAAAGTGAAGATGAGAAATTTTCCAAGTCCAAGGTTTAGAGCATAGTCCAGCAAGTGCAGCAGTGGTGGACCTTTTGTGATTAGTCTCCAAGTGGGATATTGTTGGTTGTGGAGCCTAAGATTCCTAATTGAGAGATGTTATTTCAGCCATTTTTGGATCCCAACACTTGACGGGGGGGTGTGGGGTTGATTTATCCCCCACTATAGTCGCTTGGAGGGTCCAGGGGGAGGAAAATATCCCCCCCCCCCCCTAATAAGGGTTCAAGGGAAGTACCTCCTATGCCAAAATTTAGGAAAAATGTATTGTAAAATGTTGTAATTTCATANTTGTAATTTCATAGTGATGACTTGGTCAATAATGGGTGATTTACAGGACTATGGTTTTGGGAAACCCATGGTATTCTCTTTATAAAAGGAAGGCATTGTAATATGGTTTTGTATTGTATTGTAGCATTGTAAAACAATCTTTGTGATTGTGTGAGAGAGACTATGAGAGAGTGAAGAGGAAGTGCAGTGAGGTTGTTGCAGGTTGTATCCCTTCATTTTTACGGATGGTATAATAATAAAGGACTAGCAATTTCTGCATGGACATAGCACATCTTGGGTGAACCACATTATATTTGTGTCCCTCTTGTAATGTGGTCATAATATTTGCATCATTTTTATTGTTTATTGGTATTTCTCTACAATCTTGTTTTCCTAACAACCTCATTTATGAAGAGTTGTTAACCCAAAATATGTTGAATTGGTAAGTCCAATAGTCGACATCTACATAGCAGATAATCTAATTTATAAAAACCCTCATTAACTTGGGGGAATCCATAAATGTGATGTTCAAGCATGGAGTGTTTTCATTAACATACCAACTGGGCCCACTTAAATCTGTGTTATTCACAAATTGAGAATTATGTAATATTTTGTATTTATTCCTTTTTTCGAGTAAACACACTAGAAGACAAAATTTTGTAAATGAATAGTTGGGGAAGCCCAAGAGGTTGGGGAAAATTAAGATTCATTTTGTAATTTGTATAAGTAGGAGCAAAGTAGATGATAGAAGGAATTTTCACTACCATAGTTACTGAAGCTTGTTGTAAGAAGAACTATTTCCTTTTATAATAAAGAAGATGGAATTTTTGCTGGAGAGAGTATTGCATAAGCCTCAAAGCATGTTGTGTAAAGATGAATGAAGAACTATTTCTTTTTTAGATTGATATACAATCTATGAGATCGTTCCTAACCCTTTGAACTATTTTCGTGTTATGACTGGTTTCATGTTATGTAATTAATCTTATGCAATAATGAATGATAAATGTTTTAAACGTCACCGACCTATCTCTATATTAACTATCTGTTGTATATATGTATCCTGGATTTATCAGTTATCTGTAGAGTTCTTTATGCAAACAGTATAGTACATCATTCACCTTATCTAATATTAATCATGCTCCCTGGGGATAGGCTGTAATAGATTTAGATTAGTTGTCATGTTACTGTTACTTGCACTTAATCTAGACACTTGCATTTCATACATAAAAAATAAAATATATATAAATGGTGGATTGGGACACAATTGTTAAAAGAGATATAAGAATACACTTTAACTCTATCGTAACTAGATCGCAAACTGAACAGGTTCCCCATACCAAACAATAACCGATTTATTTGGTAACAGTTATTGGGGAGAAGCCCTACTTTCGGTACCTAGGATTTTTCCAAACATCAACAAATTCTTCAACTCATTGTGTAATATCAATTACTCTTGTCTATATTTTTTTTTTTGAAATCTATGTGAAGACTATTTTTGTCCCAAGGTCTTCCTGTTAGAATCTAATATGTAGAAACCATGTATAATTATCATATTCAGAAGAAATTTATATGTAATAATATTGGTTGATTCTTAAGTCTAGAGGTGTAACAGTCATTGAATAATATTTTTCTTTTGTTGAGGAAAAATGTTCGCTAGATTTCTTGAAATGATTCAAGAATAACGGATTGTAAATCCATGACCATGCACATAACGATAAATCCAATTCTTGTTCAGATTTGTAGGATCTCGTAGATGTTAAATATATATATACATGTCCCGATATCAGTTATATTATTTACATTCAGTACATAGGCATGTAATACAAAGCATTTGTTGTGTGACCTACTTGATACAAGTGTATGAGGATTCAAACATATCTCAGTGAGTGAAATAAAGTTTCACGAATATATGGATTCTGATTAGTACAGTGATCAAGAAATATCACATCAAATATGTTGCTCTTGATAGAGACTATTGTAAATAAGTAAAACTTTAGAAAGTTAGTAGTCAGTTATATCCAAGACATCATACATAAAGGAGTTGTGTAGCTCATGTATATATCCATAGATGATCAAAATTTCCAGCATATTTACTAAGCCTTTGTCTAGAACAATCTTGGTATAGTATAAAAATACTCCTCTAGTTGAAGAGGGATATTGATGTATCTTCAAAGGATATAGCAGTTAAAAGTACCCAAAATAGTTAGTCATGATACATGACTCAAGCAACCAGGGGTTGTGGTATATCTTGTGGAGAGAATTCACATGAGCAGAGACATCATCAAAGTCTCAAAGACTATTTAATACTCTAGAATAGTTATAGTCTAAATTGTCAGAGAGTAGTTAAAAAATCTTGGAGATGTTAGATATCCATATAGTTAGCTATGTGGGGTACTATGATATGGAATCACTATGAAATAGATTGGGTGTTGAAGAACATCACTAAAAACTTCTTCAAATGGTAGAAGGCTCTTGAAGTCAACAAATGTTAAATATTGAAAGAAAAGAAAATATTTTATTTATGCATGATAATTACACATTTAATGTTTTTTTTTATGATGGATATGAAATATATAGTTTCTAGTTTAGAGAAAATGCATTCTGGATCGGATCTAGATGATTCTACATTGAATAAGTAGTTGACTTGTCTCTTAAAGTACCTAATAGACCTGTTGTATTTTTTATGCTTGTTTATAACCATATGTTTGAGTACCTTTGAGGTATATTAGAATAGTTTCTTTATTGTAGTTTGTACACAGTAGACCTATTATATAGCTTGGAATTAGTTATGTGAATTACGACTAGTACTACAAAAGTTAAGTGTATTGCGGCTAGTACTATAGAGGCAAGGTGTATGTTAGAGAGTACTACAAAAGAAAAAGTATTTCGCATATAGTACTACCCACTGAGGAGGAGTGTAGCTTGGGAAGATACCTACTAGGATGAAATAATTAAGCCTGCATTTATTAGGTATTGATAGTCAAGCTTTCTGAAAAACCCTATGTGTTATTATATAACACATTGAGATGAATTTTTACTTCATCGAAGTCATGGTCATGTAAAATAAAATTTCAGTACTTAGCTATGGATGATAAAATTGCAATTTTTTGAACAAATACATTATCAATAACAAAGTTGAGATACTTCCAAGATAAGCTTGGTATGGCAGAAAGTTCCCGGTAAAGCAGAGAATGTCTCCTTCATTGAGACTGAGTGTTAATTATACAACATCATGATTCATTCTTTGGACTTATGAGTAATATCAAGTTAGACTTGTGAGTCATATAAATTCCTATGTATCCTAATGATTGAGGTTCCAAATTTTGTATTGTAAATCTTGTGAGTAATGTCAAAATGAGTCTTGTGAGTAATATCAAGACTAGACTTATGAGTAATATCAAGTCAAGTATTCGCATAGACGGTACCCTATGAGAGTGGATATCCAATTATGGATATGGACTTGTGTTGTATCAAGTCATATGGTTATACTAGATGTGATATATTTCTATTCATGGTCACCAAGTGCTATAAGTCTCCTTTACTGCTTAGCTTCCCCTGGAGTTTTTTACTTTAACATATGACTATATGGTCTGAGGTGATATATATGATCATCAGTATGTATGGAATAATTATTTTGAGTATGAGTTGATAAAATGGATAAATAATACACATATGGACCATGCATTAATTATTTAATGATAATGAGATAAAGCATAGAGAAAGAGAATTTCAAATTTCCTGTGCAAATGTCTAAGTGAACTCAAGTTATAAAGCTTCAGTAAAATATGAATGCCTCAATTAATTACTCAGTCAAAGAATCAATTAAACGATTAATGAATGTAATCAGTTAAATAAAGAAGACCTTAATGTTAATCAATTAGCATGCATCAATTAACTAAAGATATCCATGCAAATGTTAATAATAGAAATTGTGCATGGATGGAACTAAGAGTGAAGCATTGATGACACTTAAGTTAGCCTATTAACTAAGTGATTAATATTCAATTAAAGATTGATTTCAGATCAAGTCAGTTAACATTTAGTTCAAGTAAGTTAACATTCAATTAAAATTGGTTAACATTAACTTCAAGCAAGCTAAGATTCAGTTCAAGTCAATTAACATTCAGTTCAAGTAAGTTAACATTAATTTCAAGTCATTTAACATTCAATTCAAGTCAATCAACATTTAGTTCAAGTTAACATTCAATTAAACTTAGTTAAAATTTAGTTCAAGTAAGTTAACATTCATTTCAAGTTAGTTAACATTCAGTTCAAGTTAGTTAACATTCAATTCAAGCTAGTTCACAATAGTGAGCATCCAGTTAAAGCTAATTGAGGAAAGGAATGACGCTAATGTTGGAATGGAGGGAGTTCTAGTTAGATACTCCTTGTGAATGCACTATGTGGTGGTCTCAGTGTGTTTACTGAGCCTTGTACCCGCTACCTTATGCATGCTAGTTGTTTTTGCATGTTATTAATATTCTAGGCATATTGAAAGTTCAATACAGTTGCATACATTTGTTTTTGTAGGGTTGCATTGGATCTCTCTTCTCTACTGTGAGGTGATATCTCTTATGGAGCAATATGCTTGTGTGTTGTAAACTAGTCTCTACAAAACTATCTATCATACTCAAAGAATTGTTGGGTTTTTCATCCTCCATGTTTGGAGGGTTTTCCAAGGGTATATTTTGTCTCCTATGGTTGATTAATTTATGTGGTTAATTTATTTATGAGATTCATATGTGGATTATTTATGAAATTCATAAGTGTTGAAATTGTTATATAGAAGTTTTAAAGTTCAAGCATCTTCGATTTTTCTCAAACATCAACACTTTGAACTAACTAAAAGGGATCAACTAGGTAGGTTTCCAATAACTCTAGAAAGATAAGGAGGCTCAACCTATATGGATAACTGAGGTGAAGGGTGCAACAAAAACCATTAGGCACAAAATTTGATTCAATTCCTCTAGAGTGCACTTTCTTTCTTGGAATCTGGTCGCTATCCTTACATTTGAGGCCTTTTTTATAATTTGAGGTGGGTGGTTTAGGAAATGAATTCTGGTATAACTAAGACCAAAATGAACTTCAACTTTCCTAACCACACTAATAATTGATTTCCTTTTATTTTTTCAAGTTTTTTTAGAAGTGTATGCATGTTTCTCAAGGGTAACATGCGTTTACACATCTTACTAATTGACTAAGCACATACACAAGAAAAAAGAGTTTTTTTGAAGGATTTTATACATAATTTGATCTCTAAGGGGAATGTTGGAAGCTTTTACCACCATTTATTAAATTAATTCTATAGTAGATCCCCCCTAATGTATGAGGCTAGAGGAGAATCAGACGGACGAAATGCATTATAAATCAAATAAGGTCTTAATTAGTAGGACCAATTAGGATTCACTAAAATCAAATATTGAAGAGGACCTACATATGAAAACCAAGGATCATAACATTCTCTTCCTAAGGATAGAATACCAATGCTCAAGTGGCAAAGAACATGGCCACCAAATCAAATACAATATGGATCCATGATATATAAATGATGTAAAAATCATGACCAATACAATGCTACATAGTGGATCCATGTCAATAGTAGATCATAGCCATGAATAGAAATAAAAAATATCTATGTCTTAGTATATATAAGGAGAGAAACTATAACTACTATGGGAATAAACTAGCTCTCCATGAAGTACTAGTGTTATATGATGCATGGTATGGCCTTACGCAACTTAGGAGATAAAAATTGTGGGAATGATACAATTGGCCCAAAGGTATGAGTATTGATCATCTAAAATATGATTTCAATGGGAACCACTACAACATTTGGACCCAAAATCTAATGATGGTTCCTTGGCTATTCGACACAATTTTTTCGGCCATTTCACGAACTTATAATTATTTGGTCATTGGTGGGATTTAGGCAGTATATATGATGAACCCATATCCATCAAATATCCTACAAATAAATGTCGGTTAAACAACGTCAATAGTATCACTAAAACCTTTGTCAAAACTGGCACATATCCATTGGATATTCTCGACAATACACCGCCAGAGTTAACTCCAGACTTTTGTCATACTTAACTCTAGATTTTTGTCAGTTTTCTCTACAATATGCGACGATAGCTCTATTTATCCAAGGGGTTTATTGTCAGAGGTAGATTCAGGTATACGACAAGGGTTATTTGAATCCATCGAAGGTATTTCTCTGGTAAATAATGCACAAGAATGCTTCCCACTTTGGGATGGGGCCTGGCCTTGTAGGCTGCATCAAGGCCCCAATATTGAACCCCTTTTTCGATGATGGGTTGGATGAACTCAAGTGATCCTGTAATAGATTGTTAGAGAGAAACAAAGAAAAACAATGAAAATAATAACAAAATTTAAACCAAATAGTAAAGGGGGAGAAGATGCAAACTTCCAACAACTAATATGAGTTGAACCACTTGTTTATTTCCCAATGGCCAAGCTAATACCATATCTTGGAGAGGTGATATTCAAATGGAGGCATACACTCTTCCAAAGAAAGTTCTATCTTTTCCAAAAAAATGCTTGAAGTGTGGTTAATGAACCAATGCATGAGAAGAACACTTTCCCCTTAAGGGGAGGATGCAAGGGAGATTTGGAGATGCTTGGAAAGGGGGAAGAGGGGAGCTAAGAGGAATCTCAATCACAATTCCAACAACATAAATTTTCTCTCAATCACAATCACAATTCCAATGGATTTTATTTATAGGACAAAAGGTTTCCAAGAAATGACAAGATCATAGTGTGAAATATTTTATCCATGTTTTGGCTTCAAAATACACCAAGAGGTTGTTTAAGGAAACCATCTATGTGAGTGGCCAAATTTGAATTCAAATGGGTAAGTGGAGCTTTCATGAGCCATAAATGTGGTAATGGTGGGTGAGATCCCACTGTTTGTGTTATTTGCATGGATATCAAAGGAATTTTTGCATTGAAGCGCAAGCATTGTTATGGAGGCACGTGTGGTAGCACCAGTAACTAGAATTTAACCCACTCGGTTATGACTTTGACTTTTTAGGGACATTTTTGGATCTATCTTCTCTTTGTACCTTGTGAAGATGTATTATGTTGAGTGGATGATGTATGTTGATGATACTTTACCGTGTGAATCACAAAATTGTCGCATGTGTGTGATCTTTTTGTGTTAGCAGATGCCCCTTGATGTATGAGGTTTGGAGAGTATTTGTTGATGTATTTGTAACTTCGGAATGTATTCACTTGCATATCTTATGTATTGTACCCCAATGTTTATTCTGGGAAGTATCTGTAATGTAATTGAGTCATGTCATGCCTCGATGTTCCTATCAAGAGATTCAATAATGTAAACAAGTCATGTAAATTCATAGAGGGTAACCCTCCTTATTGATCAAGGGTTAAAGTCCCTGCAGTTGTGGAGCCCTAGGGTTATTAGAATCTCCTAGAGAATTTGGCGCTAGTGATTTATTGTCAAGTCAGGAATTAGTAGAAATAGAGAATGATCCTCTCTATTTATCACACATTCACTCATACTCAGTTGTAGTGCATAACTAAGAGAGAAGAAGTTGTTGGGACAAGAGAGAGAGACTACTGCTATCGAGAGATCATATTCCTGTTTTTGGGTTTTACTTTTGGTGTTGATTCTATCTTTGAGGAATTTGTGGGGTTTTCTCCTCTATGGTTTCCTCGAGGAAAATATTTGTGTCTATTGTCTACTGTGTTTGATTGTTGTGCTTGTTATTCTTTTAGTTAAAGATCCTAAGCGAATGCTAGCTTGAATGATAAAAATCTTACACGGTATCAGAGCTAACCTAAGAAGAAGACATTGTGCAAGTACGGAAACAAGGGCTTCCTACTTTTTGGATCTATCTCCACAAATTTTCAACAAAAGAAGGTTGGATCGACTCTCCTCTCTAGGGTGCATCTTTCTGTCGAAACAGAATTTGATTATGAGCATTTTCAGTTTTTGACCTGACACTCCTACTGAAAATTAGGGCTTTCCACAGAAGTGGAATTTTTTAGTGAGCCCATTCCTGGATTGATCTCCTCCCCAAAATTGAATTTTAGAGATCAAGATCAAAGTTTTTGGTTGGACAAAACTCTGGGAAAGTCAAATCCTAATCTGCTCCTAAATCAGCTCTAGATCCAGTCCCGACATCTTGACCTGGTAAGATCTAAATATTTTGTATTTCCATTTGAGGTTCTCAATTAAGATGTCTCATCATACCAAGCTTGATTAAAATCTTGAGGGAGCTGATAACTTCCGAGCTTGGAAGTATAGGATCTCCCTGGTCTTGGAAGAAAATGAGTTGGACTCTTACATTAATGAAGAGGTTCTAGTTCCAGAGGAAGATGAGGTTAAGGCCTTACACAAAAATAAATTGGTCATGGCTAAGAGGATTATTGCTGATTAAATTAAATATCACCTCATACCATAGGTGTCCTCCCTAAAGACACCTAAGATATGTTTGATTCCTTGACCAAACTATTTGAAGGGAAGAACATAAATCGGAAGATGACTCTGAGAAACCAATTGAAGAATGTAAAGATCTAGAATGCAAAGACCATACGGTCTTAATTTACAAGGGTCTCTCATATCAAGGAATAGCTGGAAGCAGTAGATGAAGAAGTGGAGAATGCAAAAATTGTGATGACCACCTTGAATGGTCTACCTAGATCATGGGACTCCTTCATTTAAGGGATTTGTGCAAGAAAGAAGCTAGTCAAGTTTAGTAGGTTGTGGGAAGAATGCTCACAAGAAGAAGCTTGAATAATAGCCCGAGAAGAAAAGATGGTAAGTGAATACCAATATCTCACAGTACACTCCAAGAAAAGTAGAAGAAACTCTCATCACCCCAAAGGTAAGCACTTCCACCAGAAAGATAACACTAGAAGAGATTTATCTAAACTCAGATGCTATACATGTGATGAAAGAGGACACTTTTCCAGAGATTGTCCTAGAAAAAAAATAGCTCTCATAAGAAGAAGGGAAACAAGAGAATACATCATGCTCATGCTGTAGAGGATGGTGAACCTTCCACAAAGAGAATTAGACAAGAAAGTGATCATTCTTCAAGTGATGAATAATATGTTTTGATTTTCGTTCTCACAGGAACTATCACACATGGAAGCAATGATTGGATTATAGACAGTGGTGCTTCTAAACATATGACGGGATTCAAAGAATCCTTTGTGAAACTATCTGAACATGAGTCACCCCACAAGGTGAAACTTGGGGATGACTACCAGTATCCAATAAAAGGTAGTGGTGAATCCTCCTATAAGCTAGACTTTGGAAAGTCTATGAAGATGAAGGATGTATTGTTTGTACTAGGAGTAAAGAAGAACCTCTTCTCCATATCTGCATTGGATGCAAAAGGCATGAGGGTTTTATTTGTAGATGGCCAAGTTCTTATGTGGCCAAAGGGAAAGACCGTTGATGATGCAGTAGTAATTGGGGAACAAGAAGGAGGTCTATACAAATTGAAGCGCCAACCAGAACAAGCTTTGCTTCATAACTCAGTAGAACCAAATGAACTTTGACATAGAATGCTTGCACATGTGCACTATAGAGCACTACCACTTGCAAGAAAAGTTTTTGAAGGTCTTCCAGAAATACAGACAAAACATTATAGTGTCTGCAAAGGATGTGCGAAAGGAAAGAACACAAAGAAAATATTTCCAAGTAGCAAGAGCAAGGCAAAATGAATATTGGAAATCATTCACTCCGATGTATGCGGTCCAATGTCATCTAGTTAATTAAGCAGGTATGTATACTATGTTTATTTTATTGATGGTTTTTCTAGGAAGACATGGATATACTTCATGAAGAACAAAGATGAAGTATTTAGCAAGTTCAAGGAATTAAAAGCCTTGATCAAGAACCACAAAGAAAATAATATCAATACCTTTCGATCAGATAATGGAAAAGAATTCAGGGATTAACAGGGAGCTATCCACTCCATATAATCCACAATAGAATGGGGTTGCAGAAAGGAAGAATAGAACAATCATGGAAGCTACAAGGGCTATGCTTCATGATCAAGATCTTCCCATGCAACTATGGGCAGAATCTTCCAGAACAACGGAGTATGTACAGAATCTTAATCCACATAGAGTACTCAAGAACAAGACACTTGAAGAAGTCTTTTTCGGCAAGAAACTAGAAGTCAACCATCTCAGAATATTTGGTTGTCCTGTATACATACACATTCCAAAAGAAAAGAGGAGAAAGTTAGATCCTTTTGGAAAGAAGGCTATATTGATGGGATACAGTGAAAGCTCGAAAGCTTATAGAATATACTTCCTAGGATTCAAGAAGATTGACATAAGCAGATACGTAACATACAACAAATACAGAAAGAGACTAGTTGAAGACTCTGAAGAAACAGAAGTACCCGTAATTCTAGATACAACTATGAATGATACAAATCAGGATGAAGATCGAGAAATAGAAGAACCACAGGAACCTATAGATCCACCCCAAGAGAAGAATCCTCACAAGAGGAAACCTGCATGGGTACGAAAGGCTATCCAAGGTGTAGAAAGATATGGGGCTCCAAAAGAAACAAACAGAGAAAGAAAGAGAACTAGGTCATGCTCTGGTTATGTGGCCCTACTATGTGACATTATTGATAAAGAACCTTCCAACTATGAAGAAGTGGAAGAGAAGAAAGAATGGAAGGATGTTATTATTGAGGAGTACCAATCGATCATGAAGAATGATGTCTGGCATGTTGTTCCTAGACCAGAAGGGAAGTCTGTCGTAACTTCCAAGTGGATCTACAAGATCAAGCATGCTGTAGATGCCAGCATAGAGAAATATAAAGCAATATTTGTGGCTCGTGGCTTCTCCCACAAAGAAGGAATAGATTATGAAGAAAATTTTACACCTGTAGCCAGATACACTTCCATCAGATCAGTACTTGCTCTGGATGCAGTAATGAAATGCACCAGATGGATGTCAAGAATTCTTTCTTGAATGGTGTAGTAGAAGAGGAAGTGTATGTGGAGCAGCCACTAGGTTTTGAGACACATGACAGGGAGACTCATGTGTTTAAATTGAATAAAGCCCTATATAGTTTAAAACATGCACCCAAGACATGGTACAGCAAAATTGATAAGTTCCTATCTAGTTTAGGCTTTACCAAGAGTAAAGCAGATTCCAACCTTTACTACAAGGTTGAAGAAGGGAACCCAGTGATACACATGTTGTATGTAGATGATCTATTTGTAACAGGTATGGATGGGTTGAGTGCTAATACAAAGAGGAAGCTTGCTGCAGAGTTCAAAATGAAGGACTTGGGTATGATGCACTATTTTCTAGGCCTGGAGGTGTGGCAAAATGCAAATGGACTTTCCCTGGGACAAGGGAAGTATGCGGTAGAGATCCTGAAGAGATTCGGGATGATGGATTGCAAGGCCATGACCACACCTATGGCATCAAATCTGAAGCTATTGAGTGATGCTTCATCAGAAGTGGTTAATGCTACGATGTATCATTAGATTATTGGGTCCTTGATGTACTTGATGAATACAAGACTAGATATTTTCTTTACTGTGAACACGTTGAGCTAGTTCCTAACAGATCCTAGACATGTTCACTTGATTGCTGCAAAGCATATTCTGAGGTACCTAAAGAGTACAGTTGATTATGGGCTCAAGTATGAGATGAATCAGAAGATTAACTTGGAAGGTTATGTTGATTCAAATTGGGTAGGCAGTGCCATTGATAGGAAGAGCACTTCAAGGTGTTGCTTCAGTATGGGATCAGGTGTGATCTCTTGGTTTAGCAGGAAGCAGTCCTGTGTGGCACTGAGTACAGCTGAAGCAAAGTATGTTGCAGCTTGTTCAGCTAGCTATGAGGCAGTGTGGCTTAGGAAGCTACTATCTGATTTGTTTGATCTCCAGTTGGATGCTACTTGTATATATTGTGACAACCAGAGTTGTGTGAAGTTATCTGAGAACCTGGTGTTCCATGACAAGTCAAAGCATATCGATATCAAATATCACTATATCAGGGATATGGTGTAGAGAGGAGGAGTGAAGCTCTAGTATGTTGCGACGAACGGATGAGCAGATAGCTGATGACCAAGCCAGTGGCCAGAGTGAAGTTTGAGTACTTCAGGGAGAAGCTTGGTGTTCTCCAGCTTAAGGTTTCTTCCAAGGGGAAGTGATGAGTATGTGACCCCTTCTGACATGGTGAGAGGATTGGTTCCTTCCATGGTCACATGTAAGTGCAGAGATGCTCTAATATGATTGTGGGTTGTGTTACCACATGATTAGTGCAGATCCATGCTGATATGATTGAGGCATGTGTTCCCACATGATCAGATATAAGTATTGAAGGCCATTCTCTGTGAGAATGGAGGCACCTAGTCAGTTACCAGGAATACTTACACTGGAGCTGAGAGCCATTCTGATATTACTATGGGATTGGCTCCCACATGATTAGATATAAGTGTAGAGCCATTCTAATATGATTGTGGGATTGGCTCCCACATGATCATATGTAAGTGCAGAGATTTTCCCTAGATAATAGATGGTGTGCCCTATCATGCTAACGGATGTAAGTGTAGAGCCTTTCCCCAGATGATAGATAGTGTGTCCTATCATGCCAAAGGATGTAAGTGTAGAGCCTTTCTTTGTATGGTAGATGGTGTGTCCTACCATTCCAGTAGATATAAGTGTTGAGCCCTTCCTTGGATAGTAGATGGTGTGTCCTGCTATGCCAGAGGATATAAGTGATGTGCCTTTATATGGATAGTATATGGTGTGTCCTGCTATGCCAGTAGATGTAAGTGTTGAGCCTTTTCTTGGATGATAGATGCTGTGTCCTATCATGCCAATAGATGTGAGTGCTGGGCCTTTCTGACATGGTGGTGGATGTGTTCCTCCCATGGTTAGATGTGAGTGTTGGGAGTGCCTTTCTAACATGATGTTGGATGTGTTCCTCTCATGGTCAGATGTAAGTGTTGGGCGGTCCATTCTAACTTAGGGTCAGATATAAGTGCTGAAGAAGACCTACATGGAGGCTAGGCCTACAACCAGCATGAAAAAAGGGTTGGCTCTACAGAACTTCCTATGACGAGAAGAATCAAGAGATAGCACCTGTGATGATGATCCAGTAGAGATGATCCAGATCCAGTGATGATCTAGTGATGATCTAGATCCAGAGATGATCCAGATCCAGAGATGATCCAGATCTAGTGATTTTCCAGATCCACTAATGATCCAGATCCAGTGATGATGACCTAGTGATGATCCAGTGATGATCCAGATCCAGAGATGATCCAGATCCAGTGATGTTCCAGATCTAGTGATGATCTACATCCAATAATGAAGATGACTTGATGTTGATCCAGATGATACAGAGAAGAAGACCCATGCTGATAAACTGTGTCGATAGAATACCTTCCTAGTTAAGAGGAAGTGTTGATGTATTTGTAACTTCGGGATGTATTCACTTGTATATCTTATGTATTGTACCCTGATGTTTATTTTGGGAAGTATCTGTAATGTAATTGAGTCATGTCATGCCCCAATGTTCCTAGGATTTTTCCAGGCATCAACAAGTTCTTCAACTCATTTTGTAATATCAATTACTCTTCTCTATATTTTTTTTTGAAATCTATGTGAAGACTATTTTTGTCCCAAGGTCTTCCTATTAGAATCTAATATGTAGAAACCATCTATAATTATCATATTAAGAAGAAATATATATGTAATAATATTGGATGATTCTTAAGTATAGAGGTGTAACAGTCATTGAATAATATTTTTCTTTTGTTGAGGAAAAATGTTCACTATACTTGTTGAAAGGATTCAAGAATAACGGATTGTAAATCCATGACCACACACATAAAGAGAAATCCAATTCTTGTTCAGATTTGTAGGATCTCGTAGATGTTATATATATATATATATATATATATATATCTATATATATATATATATATATATATACGTTTCCCAGTATCAGTTATATTCTTTACATNTACATTGAGTGCATAGGAATGTAATCTAAAGCATGTGTTGTGTTACCTACTTGATACAAGTGTATGAGGATTCAAACATGTCTCAGTTAATGAAGTAAAGTTTCACGAATATATGGATTCTGATTAGTATAGTGATCAAGAAATATCACATCAAATATGTTGCTCTTGATAGAGAATATTGTAAATAAGTAAAACTTTAGAAAGTTACTAGTAAGTTATATCCAAGACATGGTATATAAAGGAGTTGTGTAGCTCATGTACATATCCACAAATAAGAAAAATTTCCAGCATATTTACTAAGCCTTTGTCTAGAACAATCTTGGTATAGTATAAAAATACTCCTCTAGTTGAAGAGGGATATTGATGTATCTTGAAAGGCTATAGCAGTTAAAAGTCCCCAAAATAGTTAGTCATGATACATGACTCAAGCAACCAGGGGTTGTGGTATATCTTGTGGAGATAATTCACATGAGCAGAGACATTGTCAAAGTCTCAGAGACTATTTAATACTCTAGAATAGTTATAGTCTAAATTGTCAGAGAGTAGTTAAAACATATTGGAGAGGTTATATATCCATATAGTTAGCTATGTGGGGTACTGTGATATGGAATCACTATGAAAGAGATCAGGCATTGAAGAACATCACTAAGAACTTCTTCAAATGGTAGAAGATTCTTGAAGTCAAAAAATGTTAAATATTTAAAGAAAAGAAAATATTTTATTTATGAATGATAATTACACATTTAATGTTTTTTTATGATGGATATGAAATCTATAGTTTCTAGTTTAGAGAAAATCCATTTTGGATTGGATCTAGATGATGCTACATTGAATAAGTAGTTGACTTGTCTCTTAAAGTACCTAATAGACCTGTTGTATTTTTTATGCTTGTTGATAAGCATATGTTTGAGTACCTTTGAGGTATATTAGAATAGTTTCTTTATTGTAGTTTGTACACGGTAGACCTATTATATAGCTTGGAATTAGTTATATGAATTACGAATAGTACTACAAATGTTAAGTGTGTTGCGGCTAGTACTATAAAGGAAAGGTGTATGTTAGAGAGTACTACAAAAGAAAAAGTATTTTACGTATAGTAATACCCTGTGGGGAGGAGTGTAGCTTGGGAAGATACCTACTAGGATGAAATACTTAAGCCTATAGTTATTAGGTATTGATAGTCAAGCTTTCTGAAAAACCCTATGTGTTATTATATAACACATTGAGATGAAGTTTTACTTCATCGAAGTCGTGGTCATGTAAAATAAAATTTCAGTACATAGCTATGGATGAGAAGATTGAAATTTTTTGAACAAATACAATATCAATAACAAAGTTGAGATACTTCCAAGATAAGCTTGGTATGGCAGAAAGTTCCCGGTAAAGCAAAGAATGTCTCCTTCGTTGAGAGGGAGTGTTGATTGTACAACATCATGATTCATTCTCTAGACTTATGAGTAATATCAAGTCAGGCTTGTGAGTCATATAAAGTCCTATGTATCCTCATATGATTGAGGTTCCATATGTTGTATTGTAAATCTTGTGAGTAATATTAAAATGAGTCTTGTGAGTAATATCAAGACTAGACTTATGAGTAATATCAAGTCAAGTATTCGCATAAATGGTACCCTATGAGAGTGGATATCCAATTATGGATATCGACTTGTGTTGGATCAAGGCATATGGTTATACTAGATGTGATATATTTCTAGTCATGGGCACCGAGTGCTATAAGTCTCCTTTACTGCTTAGCTTCCCCTAGAGTTAATTACTTTAGTATATGACTATATGGTCTGAGGTGATATATATGATCATCAGTATGTATGGAATAATTCATCTGAGTATGAGTTGATAAAATGGATAAATAATACACATATGGACCATTCATTAATTATTTAATGATAATGAGATAAAGCATAGAGAAAGAGCATTTCAAATTTCCTATGCAAATGTCTAAGTGAACTCAAGTTATAAAGCTTCAGTAAAATATGAATGCCTCAATTAATTAATCAGTCAAAGCATCAATTGAACGATTAATGAATGTAATCAGTTAAATAAAGAAGAGCTTAATGTTAATCAATTAGCATGCATCAATTAACTAAAGACATCCATGCAAATGTTAATAATAGAAATTGTGCATGGATGGAACTAAGAGTGAAGCATTGATGACACTTAAGTTAGCCTATTAACTAAGTGATCAATAGTCAATTAAAGATTGATTTCAATTCAAGTTAGTTAATATTAAGTTCAAGTAAGTTAATATTCAGTTCAAATCAGTTAACATTAAGTTCAAGCAAGCTAAGATTCAGTTCAAGTCAATTAACATTCAGTTCAAGCAAGTTAACATTAAGTTCAAGTCATTTAACATTCAATTCAAGTCAATCAACATTTAGTTCAAGTTAACATTCAATTAAACTCAGTTAAAATTCAGTTCAAGTAAATTAACATTCATTTCAAGTTAGTTAACATTTAGTTCAAGTTAGTTAACATTCAATTCAAGCTAGTTTACATTTAGTTCACGATAGTGAACATCCAGTTAAATCTAATTGAGGAAAGGAAGGATGCTGATGTTGGCATGGAGGGTGTTCTAGTTAGATACTCCTTGTGAATGCACTATGTGGTGGTCTCACTGTGTTTACTGAGCCTCGTATGCGCTACCTTATGTATTCTAGCTGTTTTTTGCATGTTATTAATATTCTAAGCATATTGAAAGTTCAATACAGTTGCATACATTTGTTTTTGTAGGGTTGCATTGCATCTCTCTTCTCTACTGTGAGGTGATATCTATTATGGAGCAATATGCTTATTTGTTGTAAACTATTCTCTACAAATCTATCTATCATACTCAAAGAATTGTTGGGTTTTTTATCCTCTATGTTTGGAGGGTTTTCCAAGGGTATATTTTGTCTCTTATGGTTGATTAATTTATGTGTTTAATTTATTTATGAGATTCATATGTGGATTATTTATGAAATTCAAAAGTGTTGAAATTGTTTGATAAAAATTTTAAAGTTCAAGGATCTTCAATTTTTCTCAAACATCACTTTGAACTGACTAAAAGGGATCAACTAGGTAGCTTTCCAATAACTCTAGAAAGATAAGGAGGCTCAACCTATATGGAGAACTAAGGGAAAGGGTGCAACAAAAACCATGAGGCACAAAATTTGATTCAATTCCTCTAGAGTGCACTTTCTTTCTTGGAATCTGGTCGCTATCCTTACATTTGAGGCCTTTTTTATAATTTGAGGTGGGTGGTTTAGGAAATGAATTCTGGTATAAATAAGACCAAAATGAAATTAACCTTCCCTATCCACACTGGTAATTGATTTCCTTTTATTTTTTCAAGTTTTTTTAGAAGTGTATGCATGTTTCTCGAGACACATCTTGCTAATTGACTAAGCACATAAACAAGAAAAAGGATGTTTTTTGAAAGATTTTATACATAATTTGATCTCTAAGGGGAATGTTGGAAGCTTTTAACATAATTGATTAAATTAATGCTATAGTAGATCCCCCCTAATGTATGAGGCTAGAGGACAATTAGATGGATGAAATGCATTATAAATCAAATGGGGTCTTAATTAGTAGGACCAATTAATATTCACTAAAATCGAATATTGAAGAGGACATACAAATGAAAACCGAGGATCATAACATTCTCTTCCTAAGGATAGCATACCCATGCTCAAGTGGCAAAGAACATGGCCACCAAATCAAATACAACATGGATCCATGATATATAAATGATGTAAAAATCATGACCAATACAATGATATATAGTGGATCCATGTCAATAGTAGATCATAGCCATGAATAGAAACACAAAATAAGGAGAGAAACTATAACTACTATGGGAATAAACTAGCTCTCCATGAAGTACTAGTGTTATATGATGCAGGGTATGGTCTTACGCAACTTAGGATATAACAAATTGTGGGAATGCTACAATTGGCCCAAAGGTATGAGTATTGATCATGCAAAAGATGATTTCAATGGGAACCACTACAACATTTGGACCCAAAATCTGATGATGGTTCCTTGGCTATTCGACACAATTCTTTCGGCCTTTTCACGAACTTATAATTATTTGGTCATTGGTGGGATTTCATCAGTATATATGATGAACCTATAGCCATTGAATATCCTACAAATAAATGTCAGTTAAACAACGTCAGTGGTATCACTAAAACATTTTTCAAAACCAACACATATCCATTGGATATTCTCGATGATACACCGCCAGAGTTAACTCCAGACTTTCGTCATACTTAACTCTATATTTTTGTTAGTTTTCTCTAGAATATGCGACAATAAGTCTATTTATCCGACGGGTTTATTTTCATCGGTAGAGTTAGGTATATGACAAGGGTTATTTGAATCCGTTGAAGGTATTTTTCTAGTAAATAATTCACAAGAATGCTTCCCACTTTGGGATGGGGCTTGGCCTTGTAGGATGCATAAGGGCCCCAATATTGAACCCCTTTTTTATTGTGGGTTGGATGAACTCAAGTGATCCTGTAATAGATTGTTAGAGAGAAACAAAGAAAAACAATGAAAATAATAACAAAATTTAAACCAAATAGTAAAGGGGGAGAAGATGCAAACTTACAAAAAATGATATGATTTGAACCACTTGTTTATTTCCCAATGGCTAAGCTAATACCATATCTTGGAGAGGTAATATTCAAATGAAGGCATACACTCTTCCTATGAAAGTTCTATTTTTTCCAAAAAAAATGCTTGAAGTGTGGTTAATCAACCAATGCGTGAGAAGAACAATTTCCCCTTAAGGGGAGGATGCAAGTGAGATTTGGAGATGCTTGGAAAGGGGGAAGAGGGGAGCTAAGAGGAAGCTCAATCATAATTCCAAAAGAATAATTTTTCTCTCAAATATTCTTAGAATTATCATGCCAATGGATTTGTTTTATAGGACAAGAGGTGTCCAAGAAATTACAATATCATAGTGTGAAATAGTTTATCGATGTTTTGGCTTCAAAATACACCAAGAGGTTGTTTAAGGAAACCATCTGTGTGAGAGGCCAAATTCGAATTCAAATGGGTAAGTGGAGCTTTCATGAGCCATAAATGTGGTAATGGTGGGTGAGATACCACCATTTGTGTTAGTTGCATGGATATAGAAGGAATTTTTTCATTGAAGCACAATCATTGTTATGGAGGCACGTGTGGTAGCACTAGTAACTAGAATTTAACCCCCTCGGTTATGGATTTTGACTTTTTAGGGACATTTTTGGCTCTATATTCTCTTTGTAGCTTATGAAGATGTATTATGTTGAGTGCATGATGTATGTTGATGATACTTTACTGCGTGGATCAAAAAATTGTTGCATGTGTGTGATCTTTTCGTCTTAGTAGATGCCCCTTGATGTATGATGTTTGGAGAGTATTTGGTGATGTATTTGTAACTTCAGAATGTATTCACTTGTATATCTTATGTATTGTACCTCGATGTTTATTCCCTGAAGTATCTGTAATGTAATTGAGTCATGTCATGCCCTGATGTTCCTATCAGGATATTCAATAATGTAAACAAGTCATGTAAAGTCATAGAGGGTAACCCTCCTTATTGATGAAGGGTTAAAGTCCCTGCAGTTGTGGGGCCCTAGGGTTATTAGACTCTCCAAGAGAATTCAACCCTAGTGATTTGTTGTTAAGTTAGGAATTAGTATAAATAGAGAGTGAGCCTCTCTATTTATCACACATTCACTCACACTCAGTTGTAGCACATAACTAAGAGAGAAAAAGTTGTTGGGGCAAGAGAGAGAGAGAGACTACTATTGTCAAGAGATCATCTTACTGTTTTTGGGTTTTACATTTGGTGTGGATTCTATCTCTAAGGAAGTTGCGATGTTTTCTCCTTTATGGTTTCCCTAAGGAAAATATTTGTGTCCATTGTCTACTATGTTTGATTGTTGTGCTTGTTATTCTCTCAGTTAAAGATCCTAAGATAATGCTAGTTTGAATGATAAAAATCTAACATGGTATCAGAGCTAACCTGAGAAGAAGACACTGTGCAGCTGCGGAAACTAGGGCTTCCTACTTTTTGTATCTCTCTCCACATATTTTCAGCAAAAGAAGGTTGGACTGACTCTCCTCTCTAGAGCGCATATTTCTATCAAAACATAATCTGATTCTGAGCATTTTTTTTCAGTTTTTGACCCAACACTACTACCGAAAATTAGGGCTTTCCACATAAGTGGCATTTTTCAGTGATCCCAGGCCTGGATTGATCTCTTCCCCAAAATCAAAGTTTAGAGATCAAGATCAATTTTTTTGGTTGGATAGAACTCCAAGAAAGTCAAACCCTAATCTGCTCCTGAATCAGCTTTGCAGAAATTCAGCTCTAGATCTAGTCTTGACATCTTGACCTGGTAAGATCTAAATCTTTTGTATTTCCATTTGAGGTTCTTAATTAAGATGTCTCATCATACCAATCTTGATGAAAATATTGAGGGAGCTGAGAACTTTCAAGCTTGGAAGTATAATATCTCCCTAGTCCTGGAATAAATTAAGTTGGACTCTTACATCAATGAAGAGGTTCCAGTTCCAGAGGAAGATGAGGCTAAGGCCTTACACAAAAATAAATTGGTCATGGTTAAGAGGATTATTACTGATTCAATTAAAGATCACCTCATACCATAGGTGTCCTTCCTAAAGACACCTAAAGCTATGTTTGTTGCCCTGACCAAACTGTTTGAATGGAAGAACATAAATCGGAAAATGACTCTAAGAAACCAATTGAAGAATGTAAAGATCCAGAATGTAGAGACCATACAGTATTACTTTACAAGGGTCTCTCAGATCAAGGAACAATTGGAAGTGATAGATAAAGAAGTGGAGAATGCAAAAATTATGATGACCACCTTGAATGGGCTACCTAGATCATGGGACTCCTTCATTCAAGGGATTTGTGCAAGAAAGAAGCTAGTTAAGTTTAGTAGGTTGTGGGAAGAATACTCACAAGAAGAAGCTCAAATAATAGCCCGAGAAGAAAAGATGGGAAGTGAAGACCAAGCTCTCACAGTACACTCCAAGAAAAACATAACAAACTCACATCACCCCAAAGGTAAGCACTTCCACCAGAAAGATAAAACTAGAAGAGATTTATCTAAACTCATATGCTATACATGTGATGAAAGAGGACACTTTTCCAGGGACTGTCCTAGAAACAAAAATAGCTCTCATAAGAAGAAGGGAAACAAGAGAAGACACCATGCTCATGCTGGAAAGGATGATGAACCTTCAACAAACAGAATCAGACAAGAAAGTGATGATTCTTCAAGTGATGAAGAATATGTTTTGATTTCTGCTCTCACGGGAACTATCACACATGGAAGCAATGATTGGATTATAGACAGTGGTGCTTCCAAACATATGAGGGGATTCAAATAATCCTTTGTGAAACTATCTGAACATGAGTCACCCCACAAGGTGAAACTTGGGGATGACTACCAGTATCCAATAAAAGGTAGTGGCGAATCCTCCTATAAGATAAACTCTGGAAAGTATATGAAGATGAAGGATGTATTGTTTGTACTAGGACTAAAGAAGAACCTCCTATCCATATCTATATTGGATGCAAAAGGAATGAGTGTTGCATTTGTAGATGGCCAAGTTCTTATGTGGCCAAAGGGACAGACCATCAATGATGCAGTAGTGATTGGGAAACAAGAAAGAGGTCTATACAAATTGAAGGGCCAACCAAAACAAGCCTTTCTTCATAACTCAGTAGAACCAAATGAACTTTTGCATAGAAGTCGTGCACATGTACACTACAGAGAAGTACCACTTGCAAGCAAATTTGTTGAATGTCTTCCATAAATACAAACAAAACATGATGGTGTCTACAAAGGATGTGAAAAAGGAAAGAACACAAAGAAGACATTTCCAAGTAGCGAGAGAAGGCAAAAGAAATATTGGAAATCATTCACTCCGATGTATGCAGTTCGATGTCATCTAGTTAATTAAGCAGGTATGTATACTATGTTTCTTTTATTAATGATTTTTCTAGGAAGACATGGATATACTTCATGAAGAACAAAGATGAAGTATTCAGCACTTTCAAGGAATTCAAAGCCTTGATCAAGAACCATACAGAAAAGAACATCAAGACCTTTCGATCAGATAATGGTGTAAAATTCACATCAAATGAATTCAAAGAGTTATGCAAAGATTCAGGGATTAAGAGGGAGTTATCCACTCCATATAATCCACAATAGAATGGGGTTGCAGAAAGAAAGAATAGAACGATCATGGAAGCTACAAGGGCTATGCTTCATGATCAAGATCTTCCCATGCATCTATGGGAAGAATCTTCTAGAAAAACGGCGTATGTACAGAACCGTACTCTACACAGAGTACTCGAGAATAACACATCCAAAGAAGTCTTTTCTGGTAAGAAACCAGAAGTCATCCATCTCAGAATATTTAGTTGTCTTGTATACATACACATTCCAAAAGAAAAGAGGACAAAGTTAGATCCTTCTAGAAACAAGGGTATATTTGTGGGATACAGTGAAAGCTCAAAAGATTATAGAATATACTTCCCAGGATTCAATAAGATTGACATAAGCAAAGACGTAACATTTGATGAAGATTCAGCTTACAACAAATCCAGAAAGACACCAATTGAAGACTCCGAAGAAACAAAAGTACCCAGAATTCAAGATACAACTATGAACGATGCAAATCAGGAAGAAGATCGAGAAATAGAAGAACCCCAGGAACCTGTAGATCCACCCCAAGAGAAGAATCCTCACAAGAGGAAACCTACATTGGTATGAGAGGATATCCAAGGTGCAGAAAGATATGGGGCTCCAGAAGAAACAAACAGAGAAAGAAAGAAAACTAGGTCATGCTCCAGTTATGTGGCCCTGCTATGTGACATTATTGATAAAGAGCCTTCCAACTATGAAGAAGAGGAAGAGAAGAAATAATGGAAGGATTCTATGATCAAGGAGTACCAATCGATCATGAAGAATGATGTCTGGGATGTTGTTCCTAGACTAGAAGGGAAGTCTGTCATAACTTCCAAGTGGATCTACAAGATCAAGCATGTTGCAGATGGCAGCATAGAGAAATATAAAGCAAGATTTGTGACTCGTGGCTTCTCCTAGAAATAAGGAATAGATTATGAAGAAACTTTTACACTTGTATCCAGATACACTTCCATCAGAAAATTACTTGCTCTGGCTGTAGTAATGAAATGGAAGATACACTAGATGGATATCAAGGCTTATTTCTTGAATGGTGTAGTAGAAGAGGAAGTGTATGTGGAGCAGCCACTCGGTTTTGAGACACATGATAGGGAGACTCATGTGTGTAAATTAAATAAATCCCTGTACAATTTAAAACATGCACCCAGGACATGGTATGGCCGAATTGATAGCTTCCTATCTAGTTTAGGCTTTACCAAGAGTAAAGAAGATTCCAAACTTTACTACAAGTTTGAAGAAGGGAACCCAGTGATACTCCTACTATATGTACATGATCTATTTGTAACGGGTATGGATGGGTTTATTGCTGATACAAAGAGGAATATTGTTGCAGAGTTTGAAATGAAGGACTTGGGTATGATGCACTATTTTCTAGGCCTGGAGGTGTGGCAAAATGCAAATGGAATTTCCCTGGGACAAGGGAAGTATGTGGTAGAGATCCTGAAGAGATTTGGGATGATGGATTGCAAGGCCATGACCACACCTATGGCATCGAACCTGAACCTATTGAGTGATTCCTCATTAGAAGCGGTTGATGCTATGATGTATCGTTAGATGATTGGGTCCTTGATGTACCTGATGAATACAAGACTAGATATTTGCTTTGTTGTGAACACATTGAGCTAGTTCCTGACAGATCCTAGACATGTTCACTTGATTGCTTCAAAGCATATTCTAAGGTACTTTAAGGGTATAGTTGATTATGGGATCAAGTATGAGGTGAATTAGAAGATTAACCTGGAAGGTTATGTTGATTCAGATTGGGCAGGTAGTGCCATCGATAGGAAGAGCACTTTAGGGTGTTTCTTCAGTATGGGATCGGGTGTGATCTCTTGGTTTAGTAGAAAGCATTCCTATGTGGCACTAAGTATAGCCGAAGCATAGTATGTCACATCTTGTTCGGCTAGCTATGAGGTAGTGTGGATAAGGAAGCTACTATCTTATTTGTTTAATCTCTAGTTGGATGCTACTTGTATATATTGCGAAAACCAAAGTTGTGTGAATTTGTCTGAGAACCTAGTGTTCCATGACAAGTCGAAGCATATCGAGATCAAATATCACTACATCAGGGATATGGTGCAGAGGGGAGCAGTGAAGCTCCAGTATGTTGCGATGGATGAGAAGATAGCTGATGACAAAGTCATTGGCTAGAGTGAAGTTTGAGTACTTCAGGGAGAAGCTTGGTGTTCTCTAGATTGAGGTTCCTTCCAAGGGGAAGTGATGAGTCTGTGACCCCTTCTAACATGGTGAGAGGATTGGTTCCTTCCATGGTCAGATGTAAGTGTAGAGATGCTCGGATATGATTGTGGGTTGTGCTACCACATGATCAGTGCAGATCCATTCTGATATGATTGAGGGATGTGTTCCCACATGAGTAGATATAAGTACTGAAGGCCATTATCTGGTAGAATGGAGGCACCTGGTCAATTACCAGGAATACTTACCCTAGAGCTGAGAGACATTCTGATATGACTATGGGATTAGCTCCCACATGAATAGATATAAGTTTAGATCCATTCTGATATGACTATGGGATTGGCTCCCGCATGATCAGATGTAAGTGCAGAGCCTTTTCCTAGATGATAGATGGTGTGTCCTATCATGCCAATGGATGTAAGTGTATATCCTTTCCCTGGATGATAGATGGTGTGTCCTATCATGCTGAAGCCTGAAGGATGTAAGTGCAGAGCCTTTCTTTGGATGGTAGATGGTGTTTCCTACCATTCCAGTAGATATAAGTGCTGAGCCCTTCCTTGGATATTAGATGGTGTGTCCTGCCATGCCAGAGGATATAAGTGATATACCTTTCTTTGGATAGTAGATGGTGTGTCCTACTATGCCAGTAGATGTAAGTGTTGAGCCTTTCCTTGGATGATAGATGGTGTGTCGTATCATTCCAGTAGATGTGAGTGCTGGGACTTTCTGACATGGTGGTGGATGCGTTCCTCCCATGGTCAGATGTGAGTGTTGGGCGTGCCTTATGAGATGATGTTGGATGTGTTCCTCTCATGGTTAGATGTAAGTGTTGGGTGGTCCATTCTGACTTAGGGTCAGATATAAGCACTGAAGAAGACCTACATGGAGGCTAGGCCTACAACCAGCATGAAAAAAAGGCTGGCTCTGTAGAACTTCCTATGATGAGAAGAATTGAGAGATAGCACTTGTGATGATGATCCAGTAGAGATGATCCAAATCCAGTGATTATGACCCAGTGATGATCCAGTGATGATCTAGATCCAAAGATTATCCAGATCCAGTGATGTTCCAGATCTAATGATGATCTAGATCCAGTGATGATCCAGATCCAAAGATGATCCAAATCCAGTGATGTTCTAGAGCCAGTGATGATCCAGATCCAGTAATGAAGATGACTTAAAGATGAAGATGACTTGATGTTGATCCAGATGATACAGAGAAAAAGACTCGTGCTAATAAATTGTGTCGAGAGAATACCTTCATAGTTAAGAGGGAGTGTTGATATACTTGTAACTTCAGAATGTATTTACTTGTATATCTTATGTATTGTACCCCGATTTTTATTCTAGGAAGTATCTATAATGTAATTGAGTCCTGTCATGCCCCAATGTTCCTATCGGGAGATTCAATAATGTAAACAAGTCATGTAAATTCATAGAGGGTAACCCCCCTTATTGATCAAGGGTTAAAGTCCCCGCAGTTGTGGGGCCCTAGGGTTATTAGACTCTCCTAGATAAGTCAGCGCTAGTGAGTTATTCTCAAGTCGAGAATTAGTATAAATAGAGAGTGAGCCTCTCTATTTATCACACATTCACTCACACTCAGTTGTAGCGAATAACTGAGAGAGAAGAAGTTGTTGGGGCAAGAGAGAGAGAGACTACTCCTATCGGGAGATAATCTTACTTTTTTGGGGTTTTACTTTTGGTGTTGATTCTATCTCTGAGGAAGTTGTGGGGTTTTCTGCTTTATGGTTTCCTCGAGAAAAATATTTGTGTCTATTGTCTACTGTGTTTGATTGTTGTGCTTGTTATTCTCTCAGTTAAATATCCTAAGATAATGCTAGCTTGAATGATAAAAATCTAACAGTATTGTAGAGCCGATAATGCGTTGTCATTTCTTGTGTGCTTTATCTCTTGGTTATTCAAACTATGTGGAAAAGAGTGACCTTCCCAAGGGGGAGGTTTTCTAATGTGTTTTTTTTATAAAAATGAGGTGAGCATCCCCATGATCATGAAAAGGTGCCAGAATGTCTACAAAAATAAGATATCGAGGGATCTCTCATAAAGTGTTGTGTCCATGGAAGAGGGTGGCATTGAACCATGCAAGAGTAAATGAACCTAAAACGTGTGTAACTGATGCTGAAGAAGTAGAATTACTAAAAACCTAAATAATCCCATAGGGGTGGGGATCTAGAATGAGTGTGAAGTCATGGAGACTATACTATACACGAGATTTTTCTACTTAGGTTTTCAAATGTGTACACTGCTACCTTCAAAACATACGACTCCCCTTGATGCAAAAAAATGTATTTTTGTCGAGCATAGGGGATACTACTAAGTTAAGGATCACTAATGAATCTCCTTACTTAGTCTGAGGTAATCCCTTATAGCAATTGAAAGGAATCCCAAGGTACCACTTCTACTTCTTCAAGTCTCAGAGTATAAGGTTTTGGCATCAATGAGAGATGAATAATCATGATAAGACATGGGTCTTGTCTAATGAACCAATACCATGTTGTAACCAAGTGTGACTGATTGACCTGAAAAAAGACGAGATAATAAGCATGGATATCATACTTCCTTTGATTAATGATATACTGAGAGAAGGGGTAATGATATCATACTTCAAGTGATGATGAGACGGAGTGAGGCAAATTACAGATGAAGGATTTATGAGTGACACAATTGTTTATAGAGTAAAGACTAAAAAGGTGTCACTTATGAGGTACCGGGATACTTTTCATGCCATCTATCAAATGACACTAGGGGGTTGTTGCTAAAATAATGGTTAGTTCCCATCTATGAGTGGAACAAGGAACTATTTGTACATACAGAATGTTTGGTAGGGTCCCCATGATTGTGGTATTGTTGGGGGACCAATTTGATGATGGGTGGGACACCCATGGTTTTTTGTGGATTGGGGACTCAATTTGATGATGGGTGGGGTTCCCACAGTTTTGAGAGGACTGAGGAACCTTTTCTAAGATGAAGTGAGGGGTATGTGTAATATTTTGGAATGGACAACATCACTACAAAATGCTTTGATTCATGTGATATTCCAAACTAGATATATATAGAAAAAATAATCTCACTTCCAATTATTGTACAAAGAGAAGAAAATAATAGAGAAAGATGGACCATGAAATGGTTAGGCTAGTCAAAAAGTGTGAAAGGAACCATAATGAGGGTGATAGAGGTGGTTTAGTGGCTTGGTTTTGGACCATTAATGAGAAAATTGACCAAATCATCAGGAAGGCACACCTAGTATCCTTAAAAAATGGAAATGAAATAACTACCCCATAAATGTAGCATAGAGGGGTGCATTCACTCCATAGAATAAGGAAAGGAGTGGGTAAGTGGACAAACAAACTTTTATGGCATAAATACTATTATAAGTGGGTCAAATGTGGACAAACCCTTGGCCCATGACACTAGACTAGGAACTAGAACCATTTTCACATGGAACAACTTACAATAAACACTTGGAACCTTATGCAAATATTATTAGCCAAGGTCTAGATGGGAAATATGTTCCAACACCCCCCCTTAAGACAAAATGTTCACGATCAATTATTAAGGGCCCAAGCAGCAAGGCTTATGGTCACCCTTTACATTATTGATCAATATAAACCAAGGAAAGAGGAACAACCACATGGGGAAAATACTCCCTAAAAATAGACATTAAAGAGAAAACAAAATATGTATACACTACAAACTAAATGAGTATGTCTGGAGGAATATTCTTCTTGGGAAGAAGTGTAATGTGCTCAACCAACTCATGAATGTGTACAGCTACATGAGGAATCCTAGGACCATGTAGAACAACTGAAATGCACTAATAGGAGAGAAAAGGTTGCTCTTCAGAATTGAACTTTGAACCAATCAAGGTTCCATGCCCAAAAGAGACTTGAAGTTCTTGAGAATAAGTTACCCCAAGAAAATCATAAGGATATTGAAGCATCAACTTTGAAATAAGGTTGTAATTAGCTCTGAGAAGGTGGAACAAGATTTCCAAATGCTCCATTTTGATGGATAAGGCTTCTCTATCTTCTGTGCAACTCTGAAAACTAGTGCTATCAATCATATAGGAATACCTAAGAAGCATGGATCCAAGGAGAGAAAATGCAGCATATCCAAGACTTGATCCTTCTTCCAAAACTTCCAAGGGATCACTCTTTCACACACTAGCAAAGTAAATATAATAATCATGGAAGAACAATGATGAGAGATGGAAGATATTCTGTTCAGTAGTATTGATGGCATCATCTCGTATGTTATCTTCATGAAAAACAAAGGAAGCCACATTTGAACTAGATCATTTGTTGAATATTCTACCTTTTCTTCATGTACCTTCAAACAAGTCTCTTTGAAATTCCTTACTTAGACATCATGCTTGAGAAAGGCCAAAAGGAGAAACCAAATGACCAATGGTAATAACTCGAAGCAACAATGGAAATTGTTTTGCATCGTACCAGCTTTGATACCATGTAAGATTTTGGAATGCACAACATCACAACAAAATGTTACAAGTTATGTGACATTCCAACCTAAATATAGATAGAAAAAAAAAATATCACTTAGAATTGTATTTGCACAAAGAGATAGAAAGAATAGAGAATAAATATTTGATAGAACACTAGAGGAAAATCACTCCAGTGGGAAATTTTCCACTATGATTATTGAGCAAAAACCTAGTACAATATTTATGCATTATTACATGCATTATCTTGGGAAAATACCATGGGATACAAAATACCATGGGTCCAACAAACCATATGAGTAGCTCACATTAATGTTGGATTATCTTGACTAATTCCCCCAATTTATGACATTGTGGCAAGTGTAACTCCAAGTGGTGGCCATAATGAGGTGAAATGAACCTAGATGGACCATGAAGTTGTTAGGCTAGTCAATAAGTGTGAATGGAACCATCATGAGGGTGTTAGAAGTGGTTTTGTGGCATGGTTTTGGACCATTAATGAGGAAATTGACCAAAGCCTTGGGAAGATGCACCCAGTCTCCTTAAAACAGGGAAATGCAATAACTATCCCATAAATGTAGCATAGAGGGGCACATTCACTCCATAGAATAAGGAAAGGAGTGGGTAAGTGGAAAAACAAGATTTTATGGCATAACCACTAGTCTAAGTGGGTCAAATGTGGATAACATCTTGTTCCAAGACACTACTCTAGGAACTAGAACCATTTTCACATGGAACAAATTACACTAAACACTTGGAACCTTATGCAAAGAATATTAACCAAGGTCTAGATGGGAAATATGTTCCAATAATATGTTTGCAAACATGAATATGGGTGTCCCATGAATCAATTTCATACTGAATGATCTTGTAGGAATAATTGAATGGAGTTAGTGGTCTCGGAGGGAGGGAGTCCCATCGTTGTCTTGGTGGAGGTGATGATATGAAGGAAATTTGTAGATGGATTAAATGTTCATGGAGGTATGAGTAGGCCATGTTGAAATATTATTCTTGACTGGTGCGATGAATTTGTTTTTTGTGGAACTTATTGAGGTAGGGGAGTAAATGGTCTACTATGATATCATGAAATATGGCTTGATATTAAAAAATTGGATCAAATTCCCCGGTCTTATGGGGGTTCAACAACATGCGTGTCACATGATGATAGGGTTTGCAATGGTGCAAACACCCATGGGGGAAACATGTTATTCTTAGGAACAATGTTGATAGTACATTATTATTAGGAATTAGGAACCTATGGTTATCAGTGGAATTATTGGTAAATGCAATGTGATCAGAGGGTAAAACAATTGACTATATGCCATTTTTGGGATGATACTTGATGAGAGTGGTCCTGCACCATTTTGATGACATTGGAAAATATTCATGTTTTGGTACAAATCCTGCACACATGGAACAAATACCCAAGTATAGTATAGGACATAACTAAGGTATTGACATTGCAAAATAAGAACCAAAACATAGTTCACCTGAGGAGTGTGTAGTCACCCTTGAATGGAGATCTCCTAATGGCTAGGAAGCATGCGATGATTATGCTTGATCTGGGTCTTCATTGGAGGATGATTAACCATCACTGGTGAGTATACCATATTTGGGGAATACATTCTCAATGGTATCCACCAAGGGGGGATAATTTCATTTTCGATGATTCTTGTGGAGATACCAAAAGGTGAAGAATTTGGTCTCGCAAATGCATATGCTTGAGGTGCACCTCCCATTTGGCACGTAATATGGGGCACTAAAATGAATAGTGGGAAGTAGCACCACCTGATTGGCATGGGAGTGCTAACCACGATGTTAGGGACATTATGGGGGATGTGGGACCGATATTATTAGGGATCATATGGTGGTGGGTTCCACATGAAATGTACCTATCATGTTTGGTGTCATGGTTCATATGAGCAATATTTTCTTATGATAATATAGGGGTCTCTGAAGAGTTGATCTTTGGTGACATGGTTGTTGCCACTTCATCAGTGGTGACCATATTGATGGAAGCTACCTCTTGTGGTGGGCTAGGCATGGGTTCCTATAATTTTTGCGTAAGGTGAATGGTTTACAATATATTTTGAAATCGGTGGAGATCGGAGCAATGGTGTGTATAATACCCATATTGAGAAAAAATCAAACACATTTTGTTGGTGCGTAGGGATTTGGACTTAGGAGTTGATGGGTTTAAGGTGCCCCAGTCTCAGCTTGAGGGGTGTATCTGGAACTGAAAGGTGTATTAAAGAATTTTTTGTTCTTAGGTAAGGTAGGGCACATATTTGTTGCATGGCCTTGTTATCCACATAGATCTCATGGCGATGTGACCCGCTTGGTATGGGTATTATGCATAATGGGTTCTTTGATTGATTGTTGGATAGAAGCCTTCATGTTAGTCTTAGGTGTTCCCAAGGATGATTCAGGAGCATGCTTTTTGTGACAGGATATTTCAACTTGGGCTGGGTTGTACCTATGTTGACAATGGTAGCTATATTAGGTTTAATAATGCCTCGATTGTGTGTTTTGGTGACTGTTGGTGGTGGTTGAGTCGTAGAGGTTGTGTCTTTGGTGGATGAAGTTGGAATGGTAATTTGGTGTGTCGTACCTCATAATGTGATATGGGTTTGGAATCCATATCTAGAAAAGGTAGTGTAAGGTACCACATAGGTATTCCAAGCCTGAGTTCTAGGAGTTCTAGCCGATACATAACCAATGTTCCTCGTAGTCCCGTGGGGGGGTATAAAAATGGTATCTGGAACATATCTAACACTGATGGTTTCAATATTTTCTCAACACCATGACTCGAAGGGATTGTTGATGATGATGACTCAATTATGGATGTGTCCTTTTCCATGGTGGAAAGGGTACACATGAGACCTTCTATTGGGGGGAGTGACATGTGGAGGTCCTGAGTATGCCCCTAGGAGATCAGAGTGTTTGCAGACCCCAAGGATAATCTTGACATGTGGCATGGTGTTTGTCTTTCTTACAGTGGGAAAGACATTTGATTGGATGATGCATTGGGGTTATAGTAGTTAAATTTGTCAAGGGTGACCACTTTTCCATTGAATGGTAAAATCTAGATATGGAAAAACAAAGAGGCAATCACCTTCATTGCGTACATGTAGTTATTCCCCAAAAGAATGTTATAGTCAAGTTTGGAATCTATGAATTCTATGTCAATCATGACCATTTCCCCCCTAGCTCAATGGGGACATTATGTTACAAGTTGTGTAGTTGGGATGGTCAACCATCGTATGCATAGAGAGAAATGGAGTATGGTGCTAACTTTGGGGAGAACAATATTTTTCACACATTGGAAGACATTATGCATGCGGATGCACCTTCATCAATGATGCATTGATGGATGATGATGCTTTTTACCGTGACACGCACTTTAAATGCCACTGATGAGGGTAGTCATGGTTCACCTTTATCAAGGTCAAATGTCTCAAGGTTTGTGTCGAAAGGGTCAACATCACCAAGTGCATTCAACAATTATTTTCATTGGGAAGGGCATGATGGAAGTACTTCTAGGTTTGAAATTGCAGTTGGTGATTGTGACAAATCATCTACAATACTATTGTTATGGGAAGCCTTCATGGGGGGATTATGAGGGGTACAACTTAGTGGTTCTTAAGGAATCCTAATAATTTTATTCATGGTAGGAGGAAGAATATACAGAGGTCCTCCTAAAGGAACTAAAGTTTCTTGAAGGATGGGTGAGGTTTCAACATTAGTGTACCCCTTAGATCAAGTTTATAGGTTAGCTGGCGTTTGATTCATATAAATGTTTTAAAAATACCCATCGCTCGGAGGGTGAGGATTTAGATATTGGTTGGACAAGGGTTGTTATAAAACAACTTACTGTGGTTGTTGTGGAGGAGGCGCTTTAGGATGTTTTGTGGGTGTCTACTTCTTATCTCCCTACATTTGTTGACAATCAAGGATAAGCAAAAAATGGTGAGTGTAGTCACCATACTCACCACATATCAAGAAAGGTTAGTTTTTGTCACGTCCCCTCCCACCCCAGAGGAGAGAATGCGACCCAACTCTTCCACCTGAGTTACCCATCTCTAATTCTGCATTCATATGATGATTCTCGATCCTTTTTTCTTCTTTAAAGTTCTACACAAGCAAGAATTTCTCCTACTAACATTCTGATCCAAACCATGTATAACTCTTTATTTTCCCCAATCGCAGAGAGATCAAATGGTGGAGAATAATCCTGTAGAAAATCAATGGTGCGGAGAGCTTCACTTGCGGAATCAGAAACATATAAAAATTTCACTCTCGCACCCTACATACGGAATGACCATTGCAAAGATCAAAGTTGCAGAAATCAAAATTTACCATAGTCATTTCCGCATCCCGCGTCCCACGAATTGCGGAAGGGAAATGCAGAAAGCAGATTTTTCCAAACGACATTTCTGCATCCTGCATCCCACGAGTTGTGGAAAGGGAATTGCGAAAGGGAAAAGGAAGAGTCCAAACTTCGGCAAGGCGCATTTCTGCATCTCGCATCCTGCAAGTTGCAGAAATGGAATTACGGAATGGAAAATGCAGAAAGTAGATTTCACCAAGTGACATTCCTGCGTCCTGCAAGTTGCAGAAAGGGAATGTGGAAGGGAAAAATCTTTGAAAATTTGATCTGCTCATGAAAATTTCTAAGTATAAAATTGATTTCCAACATCCAGGACATCACCAATCTGGTCGATCTATCTTCATAACAACTTAGAAAATTCATTGAAGTAATCACCCACATAGATGCATCATTCATGAAATATATAGTTGAAACACAACACATTTCATTCAAGCATTCATCATTTCAAATTAATTTACAAACAAGTACAATTGCAGGAATTGAAACACAAGAGATACTTATCTTTATCAGACGCTTGTCTCGAAACCAGTTATGTCACTGCAACATTCCACCCAACCATAGGCTAGTGTACTCATCAATCTCTCAGAAACACTGCCACCCCCGAGTTGGGCATGATTTACCCAAGGAATAAGGAACACTGGCAGAATTCCCCAAAGCCAAGGATACAATAAAACTCAGCCAATCCAACACATTTGGGTTTATCAGACTTACACAGGCAGTGATTTACATATAGTCAAAGTTTATACAAGTCACCGCTAAGCCAATAGATGGGTTTATTAGGCTACCAGCCAAGCCATCCTTCTAGTTGGGTTTATCATAATTACATAGGCAGTGATTTACACTTAGCCAAAATTCACATGAGACAAATCCAAGCCAACAAATGGGTTTATCGGGATACCAACCAAGCCATCCTTCCATCTAAGTTGATCAGGCTACCAAGGAGGTGGGAAGAATGACTGCTAAGCTAGTGAGCTCAATCCCAGAGCTATGTACACCTACACCGTATCTATCATGACTTCTAAACATTTACACACCCAACACAAGGAAGCATCCCCTTCTCTGCTACACAGTCCCTCAGGCCATGCCTTCCCTTCCAGTGCTATTAAGGGTATGCAAAGAAGAAAACCAGCCCTCTATATTGGTCTGCAAGGTTCCTTTACACACTATGTTTATTAAGCAAGTCCAGACTCCATTTTTCCATTCCCTAAATCAATTCAAATGTCAAAAGAGGATGTACACACAACGATCTCAATTCTAGGATTAACAAAATGTAACAGAAGCTAAGGAATACACACACACACAACAATTACGAATTTCTGAGCATTTTATGAGGCAGACTGACTACTGCAATTACCAAAAACAAAATTGTTTGTTTGTCACTCAAATCAAAAAGACAAATCAGATTCTGGGCATTTGTATTCAGGAAATGACTAACAGACAGGAAAATCATAAAAAGGAAAACAATTCATAGAATAGGAAAAATTTTGAAGGATCAAGACTCAGAGAAGTTTTTCATATTGCTTGAATGCCAGAATCCCCTTGCCAAAATGTTCAACGCAGTCCAAAATCATGAGGGGAAGGTGAAACGCGACTGCATGAGGGGAAGGCAGGCGTTTTTTTTGTGTTTTCTTCCCCAAGAAAATTTAAAAAACGTTTTCCCAGAAATGGTGCTCTGCCCATTTCAAATTTATGCCCACTCTTCCAATCCCCCCCACCTTCTCCTTAAGAAAAATCAGTCCCCCGTCTCATTTTGTTGCATTGACATAGCTAGCTATAGGATTTTAATTAAAAATTGCAAATTTAACATGATGTCCAAACTTATAACATTCATCTAGTATAAAAACACCATTGGCCTAAATCTTAATCGCTGAAACATTAACACTAAATCGATGGTGGGGATTTTTCCTTGAGCTCCACACCATGATTATTTACATCATATTATTTAAATGAAAACGGGGTCAAAATCGGGGTGTTACATTCCCCTCCCCATTCAAAAACACTTTTCTTTAGCATTATGATTAATAATCTGTTGTCTCAAATATTATTGGAAATTACTAATAGATGCCACATGCATCTCTTGCACCTTTCTGCTGAGTGCATCAACTAACTTGTTCTCTTTTCCTTTTATGTGCTTGATTTCAAAATCAAACTCACATAAAATTTCCAGCCATCTAGCTTGCCTAGCATTTAGAGTAGGTTGATCAAACAAATATTTCAAACCATAGTGGTCTGTCCTTAACTCAAATTTTCTTCCCATCAAGTAATTCCTCCACATTTTGAGAGCATGTACTATGGCTACAATTTCCAGATCATGAGTAGCATAGTTCCTCTCATGCTCCTTTAACTTTCTTGACTCATAACATATCACGTGACCGTCTTGCATAAGGACTCCTCCAAGCCCTTGGCCACATGCATCAGTGCACACCACAAAATCTTTTTATGTGTCTTCAATCTTCAAGACTGGTGAACTTGTGAGAAGACTCTTCAACAGCTAGAAGCTTTCTTCACACTTCGGTGTCCATTCAAACTTTATCCCCTTCTTTTGCAAAGAAGTGACTGGATGCGCAACCTTAGATAATCCTTCAATGAATCTATTGTAGTATCTTGCAAGTTCCATAAAAGATATTACATCTACCACGTTTATTGGAGTAGGCCAATTCATAATAGCTTCAATCTTGTCAAGGTCCATAGATATACCCTCTTTTGAAATAAAGTGACCCAAATATTGAATTATATCTTTATAGAAGTCGCACTTTCTCAACTTTGCATACAATTGATGCTCCTTGAGAAATTGTAATGTCAATCTTAGATGTTTTTCATGATATTCCTCATTCTTATAATAAACAAGAATTTCATCAAGGAAAAAAAGAACAAACCTGTCCAAATATCTGTTGAAGACACTATTCATAAAGAACATAAATGTAGCTGGTGCATTTGTGAGACCAAATCGTACCACTACAAACTCATAATGTCCATACCTTGTTCTGAAGGTTGTCTTATGAATGTCTTCATCCTTGATTCTCACCTAATGGTAACCAGACCTCAAGTCAATCTTGGAAAATACCTTTGCTCCTCTCATTTGATCAAAGAGGTCATCAATCCTAGGAAAAGGATATTTATTCTTCACCATGACTTTGTTCAGCTATCTGAAATCAATACAAAACCTGAGCATAGCATCTTTCTTCTTCACAAACAAAACTGGTACTCCCCAAGGAGACACTCTCAACCTGATATACTTCTTCTCCAATAACTCTTGCAACTGCATCTTCAACTCTAGAATTTCCAGTGTACTCATTGTGTAGGGTTCCCTTGACACTAGTGCTACTCCTGGCACAAGTTCAATTGTGAAATCTATGTCCCTCTTTGGAGGGATCCCTAAAACCTCATCAGAAAAAACATCCCTGAATTCTTGCAATACGGAATAGTCCTCCATCCAAATAGTTTCAATATCTACTGCCTCCACAATGTGAGCTACATACAACTGGAAAACTTTCCTGCATAATTTCTTCAACTGCATTGTTGAAATCTGCCTCGCAGAAATCACTTTTGGAATTCCTTTTACAAGTGTTGGGTTCCCTTCTCCATCCATGCATTCAAACGTCTTATTGTAATAGTCAATCTTTGCCCTGCGAGCTTCTAACCAATCCATTCCAATAAGAAAATCATAGGAACCTAGTGGTAGGACATTCATATCTACACAAGTGACCAATCCATTCATCACCAATGGTAATTTCTCTACCACTTCACTAACCTTTCTTTTAGTTCCAGTGGCTAGCTGAACTAACCACGATTTGTCATGCTTTACTTTCTTAAGAACACAAATCTCCACTACTCTAGGAGAAATGTAGTTGTGATTAGAACCAGGGTCAATCAAAATAGAAACAGATTGCTCAACAATCTTACCTGCAACTTCAACCACATTTGACTAGTGATCTGCGTGGAGGTCCTCTAACACTGCATAAATCCTAGGAACGGATCTTGCCACTTGACCCACTATCTCTACTTCTTGTACATTATGCGTTGGCCTTGCGTTCTCATTCTCAAGTGGATAGAACCTGCACATATGGGGTGCTCTACATTTCCAACACTTGAGAGGCTCTTTGTTCTACAGCGGTTCTCTTGGATTTTCTCCCATTACTCTGGCTAGTTGCTTCTCATCTTGGAATGGTTATTTTTGTTGATTCCAGAAGTTAGGAGGTTTGAAACCTCTCTTCCTATGATCAGACATCTCATTCATCTTGTTCTTCCATGCCTTCTGGTAGTTAGGTTTTCTCTTGCTTTGCTTGTAGCAGTACTTATCTTTTCTTATCGCCTCTTCCAAAGTTCTGGGTTCATAGAACTCAATTCAGTCTTTGTAGGACTGAGGAATTCCACTCAGAAAGAGATGGATTTTTATCTTCTGATATTTAATATACCTGACATACCTCAGCAGTTCCAAGAACTTGTTTACATATTCCTCCATAGTTTGTTGTCCCAATCTCAGTTCATGGAATTCTTTGATTTTATCATCATAGTACCGGTCAAAGAGGTATTTCTGCTTGAAATATTTTTGGAACTGTTTCTAGACAATCCTCCTTTCATTTATCTTCTTTACTTTCCTGAAGTGTTCCCACCAAATAAACACTCTTCCAGTCATATTGAAATGGCTACTCTAGCTTTCATATTTCCAAAATAATATTGGACTTGGAAATATTTTCTTATTCCCAAAAGCCAAGCTTCAGCCTCTTGACTAGTCTTTACCTCACCATTGAAGGTAGATGGATTTTCCTTCTTGAATTCATCTCATGAGCGGTTTTGGTAACGCCTCTTCCTCCTACTACTGTGAGATGAAGAGCCCGAATATTCAGTGGATATTTCACAGTTAGACGAACCACTAGGATATCTCTTCCTTTTATTCTCATGAGAGGAAAAACTTGAACCATCAGTGTATTTTTTAGAGTTAGATGACTCACTAGGAGATCGCTTTCTTCCTCTAGCAATGTTCTTACTTCCTTTTGGCTTTACTATCCAGTCCCCATAGTTCATCTTTCTCTGAATGTCTATCAAACTATGCAATATGGCTACATTCAGCTGATTCTGCTCCTCCTAAGCCTTAATCAGTCTTTCGTTGTCTGCTCTGTAGCTCTGTATCTCCACCTTGAGGCTTCTCATGGTGGCTGCAAAGTCTTGGGGAGTATCTTGAAACCTTCTCCCATTAGACTCTGTCTCAGCATTTCCAATTCTGACATTTTCCCCAATAGCATCTTCCTCGTGTGCATTGGGTTCCCATGCATAATCATTCATATCGTCTATCCTCATGGCCGAACCAATTATTCAAAATCTCACTGCCCTTTCTAAAGGTGCCTGTAATTCTGCAAAAATGGTTTAGATAACAAAACTATTAGATTTAATCAAAACCAAAATCACTTACCCAATGCCCAACAAAGTTTTTTTTCTGTTTTGTAGCCAACAATACGTGGGAACTATTAACCAACAACTCTATAACTTTCCAACTTGGCCCATTGAGGCCCAATACTGTAACCACTTTTCTTTCTGGCCCATCCAGGCCCAACGCTGCAACCAGCAGATCTGATACCACACTATAGTGTACTAAAAGTTGGTATCAAAGGGTACTCTTATATTTTTAACAACTGATTCCATCCCATCCATGCCCAATGCTGCAACCCACAACTCTGATACCACACTGTCACATCCCCTCCCGCCCCGGAGGAGAGAACGTGGCCCAACTCTTCTACCTGAGTTACCCATCTCTGATTCAGCATTCATATGATGATTCCTGATCCTTTTTTTCTTTAAATTTCTACACAATCAATAATTTCTCCTACTAACATTCTGATCCAGACCATGTATAACTCTTTATTTTTCGCAATCACAGAGAGATCAAACGGTGGAGAACCATCCCATAGAAAATCAATGGTACGGATAGCTTCACTTGCGGAATCAGAAACATATCAAAATTTCACTCTCGCACCCCACATCTTGCATGCCACATTTCACATCCTGCATGCAGAATGGCCATTACAGAGATCAAAGTTGTAAAAATCAAAATTTACCATAGTCATTTCCACATCCCGCATCCCGTGAAACGCGGAAAGCCGATTTTGCCAAACAAAATTTCCACACCCCACATCCCACATCCTACATCCTACAAGTTGCGAAAAGGGAATTGTGGAAGGGAAAATGTGGAGTCCAAACTTCTACAAGGCGCATTTCCGCATCCCGCATTCCGCAAGTTGTGGAAAGGGAATTGCGAAAGGGAAAATGCAGAAAGCAAATTTTGCCAAACGACATTTCCGCATCTCACATCCCGCATGTTGTGGAAAAGGAATTCCGGAAGGGAAAACGCAGAATCCAAACTTCTGCAAGGCACATTTTCGCATCCCACAAGTTGTAGAAAGGGAATGCGGAAGGGAAAAATTTGCGGAAATTCGATCTGCTCATGAAAATTTCTAACTATAAAATTGATTTCCAACATCTAGGACATCACCAATCTGGCCGATCTAACTTCATAACAACTTAGAAAATTCATTGAAGTAATTACCCACATAGATGCATCATTCATGAAATATACAGCTGAAACACAATGCATTTCATTTAATCATTCATCATTTCATATTAATTTACAAACAAGTACAGTTGCATGGATTGAAACATAAGAGATACTTATCTTTATCAGACGCTTGTCCCGCAACTAGGTATGTCCCTGCAACGTTCCATCCAACCATATGCTAGTGTGTTCATGAATCTCTCAGCAACACTGCCAGCCCCGACCTGGGCGTGAATTCTCCAAGGAATAAGGAACACTAGCAGACTTCCCCATAGCCAAGGATACAATAAAACATAGCCAATCCAACACAATTGGGTTTTGTCAAAATTACGCAGGAAGTGATTTACACATAGCCAAATTTTATACAAGTCACAGCCAAGCCAACATATGGGTTTATCAAGCTACCAGCCAAGCCATCCTTCCAATTGGGTTTATCATACTTACACATGCAGTGATTTACACTTAGCCAAAATTCACATGAGACACAACCAAGCCAACAGATGGGTTTATTAAGCTACCAGCCAAGCCATCCTTCCAGTTGGGTTTTAAAGATACCAAGGAGGTGGGAAGACTGACTGCTAATCTAGTGAGCTCAATCCCAGAGCTATGGAAACCTACACCAGATCTAGCCTGACTTCTAAACATTTACACACCCAACACAAGGAAGCATCCCCTTCTCTGCTACACAGTCCCTCAAGCCATGCCTTCCCTTCCAGTGATGTTCAAGGTATGCAAAGAAAAAACCAGCCCTCTAGATTGGTATGTGAGGTTCCTTCACACACTAGGTTTATCAAGCAAGTCCAGACTCCATTTTTCCATTCCCCAAATCAATTCAAATGTCAAAAGAGGATGTATACACAATTATCTTAGTTTTGGGATTAACAAAACGTAACATAAGCCAAGGAATACACACACACGCAACAATTACAAATTTCTGAGCATTCCCTGAATCAGACCGACTACTGCAATTACCAGAAACGAAATCATTTGCTGGTCATTCAATTCGAAAACACAAATCGGATTCTTGGCATTCGCATTTAGAAAACAACCAACAAACAGGAAAATCATAAAAAGGAAAACAATTCATAGAATAGGAAAATTCGTGAAGGATCGAGACTCAGAGCGGTTTTTCTTGCTGTATGAATGCTAGAATCCCCTTGCCAAAATGCTCAACATAGTCCAAAATCGTGAGGGGAAGGTGAAACGTGACTGCATGAGGGAAAAGGCAGGCATTATTTTTGGTGTTTTCTTGCCCAAGAAAATTTAAAAATCGTTTTTCCTAGAAATGGTGCTCTGCCCATTTCGAATTTTTTGCCACTCTTCCGATCCCCCCCACCCTTATCCTTAGGAAAAATCATGCCCCCATCTCATTTTGTTGCATTGACATAGATGGCTATAGGATTTTAATTAAAAATTGCAAATTTAACATGATGTCCAAACTTATAATGTTCATCTAGCATAAAAACACCATCAACCTAAATATTAATCATTGAAACATAAACACTAAATCGATGGTGGGGATTTTTCCTTGAGCTCCACACCATGATTATTTACATCATGTTATTTAAATGCAAGCAGGGTCAAAACTGGGGTGTTCTATTTTTTCCTCAAATTGGAATTCTTTCCTTTCTTATGGGGGTTCCCCCCTGAGGGGGTTGGGTACCCTAGTTTAGGTTATGTTGGGGAACTTGTTTTCCCCCCTTCCCCTATTGTTGAGGGTGTATTTTATTCCCTTTCTTCTTTCCCTAATTCTGAGGATTTTGGGCATGGGTGTCACCCATATGGGGCGTGGGTGTTGTCCTGGGAGACATGGGTATGGGAAATAGGGATTATACCCCAAATATGTTGGTTGCACCACAAATGATGTGGATATTGACACGGGTGGTGCCATTTGTGGTCGAGGAACCAATTGTACTTGGATTGTACCTGAATAAATAGGGTTGTACATTCCATTCTGAGGCTGACCAAATAGAGGGTTTGCAGTTGTAGGAGCGGGAGCTGACACAACAGGGACAGGTGGATACCGTGTTACCACTAGTGATGGTGCAATATTTATTTGTAGAGAAACTTTACTTTGGGAATAAATGGACCCAATGATACTATCTACAAAATGTGGCATCCATGCAATGAGAGGATCCAAGGATCGATGCCAAGGAGCATCTGGTAGTATAATGTACAAATACCTTGATTGGTCATATATAAGGTCAAAGTGTTGGGATTTGAGAATAGATTATTTCTCAGTTTGTGGAATTGAGGTAGTCACATCCTTTGCGATAGCTAGTTGGAGTGATTTGAGAAACCAATCCAAAAGGAAGGGAGGTTGAATGCCAATTTTGCATAAGGATAGACGACGTTATTAGCGGATATGGTCTGTTATGTGTGTTGTCTTATTTTGTTGAAACTCGGTGACAATTTGTATAATAGTATCATGTCTTATAGGAAACTGAAAATATGATTGAAAGGACATGGAAATGGTGTCAAATGTGGCAGGAGAGGCTCTTTCCAAAGTTAAATACCATTTCACAACTTCACCAATTAGGATTCTTTGGAATGGACAAGGGCGTACTGAATCTTCCACTATGTTGTTAGAGGAACACCATAGATAAAAAGAAATAATGTGGTTGGTGGGATCATCTCCTTGCTTCCCTTCAAATTTAGGGATATCTTAAGGTACCTTTTTTTGCATATCCTATCAATTGGCATCATGATTTATGGGATCATTTACTAACTTGGCTAGGCTAGAGAGTTTTAAACTTTCCATGAATGGTAAGTTTAGATTGGGTTCCACCATGTTATTATGAATGTTTTTTTCTTGAGGGGGAGACCTTGGAATATGTGGCAATGATATTTTTTTTCTAGGGGAAGTTGAAGATGTAGTGTTAGTTCCTCCTCATGGGGGAGAAGAAGGTGAAGTGCTCCTATGTGGGGAGTAAACAATGGTGAACCTCTTCCATGAGAAGAGGATGTGAAAGGATCAACATTATCTTTAAGTGGAGAGAGTGATTCAACCAAGGTGTAACCTCATCTATATGACCCAATAAATGTGTCCTCGAAATGACCCGACCATGTGATCTCCCTTGTATGCCACAAGGAGAAAATGAAAAAATTCCCCTCGAGAGAGGGGAAGGGCCTTGTAGTATACGAGACTAACTTAGAGGGGGGTTCCTCAATTGTAGAAGTCTAGTTGTCAAGTGAAAGTGATGGGTGATGAAATAAACACAATGTAGACAAATGCAAAAATTATTCCAACCACAACAAATGCGATATGGTGCAAAATGTGAGTGATATGTACAAATATGGCTTAGTGCAAAGGTTTCCACATGTTGGTTCTTTTTAAATTATTAGTTTAATTAGATTGTATTTATACAATGATCAACAAGTGTAAATTCCCTTAAAATACCTAACGTCATTCCTCTCAATAGTAACTGGTCCTCCCAAAAGTACAGTCGATGGTGATAGTGGAATCCACACAACGATTTACTAGTGTAGGTAACAAAGATCCGATTTTATAAGTGATCGTCCAATGTTACAATTGAGAATACTTAGAAACACCCCCCAACAACAACAATAGTTGAATTCAGGAATTACTTGCACTCACAGGAGTTCCTTGGCAATATCCTAAGTTTGGACACTATGGTTATCTTGCATCAAGTGAAAATCAACAGTTAGGCCTAGGCAGTATACTGTAATCTCCCTAAGAACAAGGTGAGTGCCTTGTAGGGGGTAGCAGGGTAGCTATACCTCATATTTTACCTCCTTGGTCACGGTACACATATCCGATCTAGGATTTGGCACACTTGCTTGTAGCAGGATTTAAAATACCCTAGAAGACAACAATGCTATGTTTAAGAAATATTCTTAATGAAACTAAGTTGTTTGGTATTGTTTGGATGCCTAAACCAATCAACCTAACAAGCTAAAACATTATTTTGTGACCTCGTGTGGAGGATTTTAGTTGGTTAGCATCTTATAATGGTTGCTTCTTAAGGATTTTGTTGTGAATTTAAATGAGTGCAAGGGAGGTATTTCAGGCTTTCCTTCCTTTCTAATACACATAAATTATGAAGAGAATACTTGGTTGGAGAGGGTATTTAGGTCCCTTAGTGTGTGTTATCGGGAATACACTTGTGATGAAAGAAAATAGTATTGTTGCAATTAAGTTAGCTGCTCAAAACAAAATGATTGTAACATAATCTTTAAACAAACTAGTGATGCTTGCAAAAATAAATGGTGTGTGCATAGGAGGTATTTTACCCTTCAATCCATTTTCTGATTCACATATATCATGAATAGCATACTTGGGAAGGAAAGGGGCTTTGCGTCCTTTCTTGTATGTTCAAATTGGATGCTACACTACTTTAAACTAATGATGTTTTAAAGTAAAAAAACAATCATGTGATGTATCGAATACTAGTGACAAGACTGAGGTCCTTGGGGAGCCTCAAATTTGGTTACCTAAGTTGATTTGAAGAGGGGTGACCCTTTTAATCCCCACTCCTAGTCTAAGTGGGATAATTAATAAAGGAACAAGTAACCATTGTAAGCTAATTAATTCCTAATTCATTAGTGAGTATATAGTGGGATGCAAATTGTTGAGAAAACAAATAAAAAGAAAATAAATGGTAGACAATCTAGAAATAAAAATCACAATCACTCTGCAGTGTGACAGAAAGACTCACTGGTGTGTTGTAGTGCAAGAATAGTGAGGAAAAACAATGTTGATTCGTGATAGAGAATATGTGTGGAAAAATGTTTTTAAAATGTGATGAAAACATGTCTATCGAAGGATTGAATGCACAACAACTCCCCAGAAATGATGAGAGATACGATACTGTGTAAAATTGTTGACACAACCGGATGGATTCCGAATTTCTAGAATGGAGGGGATGATCCTATTCACCTACAAGACACACAGATACCAAAAATGAACTACACGACAAGTAACAACCTAAATACAAATAAATGAACAAAAATGAAGTGGAGTCCCCATTAATACTATTGAGGAAAAAATGGCACAAGGGTGAGCAATCTTCCCTATTATCCTTGAACTTGCATCTAAAGAAATGGTAGTAGATGTGGGTCAGACAAGACAAGCACTCACAAGCTACATCAACTTGAACAAGCCTAAACTAAGATAAAATAAATAATTTTTTCTCCTTGAGGGAGGAATCATAAATGAGAATAGAACTTACCCCTTGTGGGAAGGAGGCAAGGGAGTTTTGGGAATGCTTGGGAAGGGGAAGAGGTGAGATAAGGGGAATCTCAATCATAATTCCACCAACATAAATTTACTCTCAAATCTTCTGAAAATTATCATACCCATGGCTTTCTTTTAGATGCCAAGATGTGGCCAAGAAATGGCATGATCATAGTGTGAACCCGTCGATCCATGTTTTGGCTTTAAACTACACCAAGAGGTCATTTAAGGAAAGCAAGTGTAAGAGAGGACAAATTCGAGTTCAAATGTGTAAGTGCAGATTTCATGAGCCATCAATGCACCGTTGGTGGGTGATATCCCATTTTTTGTGTCAGTTGCATGGATCTCGAATCATTTTTGTGTTGCAACATGGGTGTTGTTCTAGAGGCATGCACTATAGCTCTAGTAACCGGAATTTAACCTACACGGTTATGGATTTTGACCTTTTAGGGTCATTTTACACTTGATATGCTCTGTGTACCTTATCAAGATGTATTATGTTGAGTGCATGTTTTGTGTTGATGATACTTCACCGTGTGAATCACGAAATTGTCGCATGTGTGTAAGTTTTTTGTGATTAAAAGGTCTGTTGAATATTCGACGATAGTCTATAATATTAAAAAGAATATAAATGATTGAGGGTGGTTTATTTTAATGATCATGTCGATGAGCTTGTCTTGTAGTCGTTTCAATGAATATCTATTATTAATTGGATTGAAATCCATTACAATGAAAATTAAATATGATTTTGATTCATTGATAAATATTAATAAAACAATTAGTGTGATGGTTGCACCGATTGTTTTATTATATTGATCAATGAATCATAATCATATATTAATTTTCATTGCAATGGATTTCAGTCCAATTCTTAATAAATTTTCATTGAATGGAATACAATACAAGTTCATCGACATGATCATTCAACAAAGTTTGAAACTTTTTGTGCTTTCTAATTAATGTAAAAAATAGAGGAGATAATGTAAAGATCACAACATAGTTGGTTTTCCAAAAAGAAAATTCAATTTTGTTATATATAATAATTAGATAAATATAAAAATGGTATAATAAACTTAATGAGTCATCAAAGAGTATGACTTTATGAAATTATGTCATGCTCTTACAGCTGCTAAAACATATATATGTAGAGTGTTTTATTGTAATAGACTATCAAGGAAAATTTATAAAGAAAAAAATATTATTATACGGACATAATTATTCTTCGCGTGAGATTCTCTGTTCCACTAGTATTATAGCCAATTTTGACCAAGTTTTCTATTGGTTAGTTTCCTTCTCATTCCCTTTCGAACTTCACCCGTGCTCGCTTGATCCTCTCCATGTGTGCTTTTCCCACCTTACGTCCTTACACAATACACACAACCCTGGAAAATCTATCTTAGCATATTCCTTCCAGTGTCCCCTCCATGCCCACGCCATCACCTTCCTCCATCCGCCACACCTTCCCATTGGGCCGCGTCTCTCCCACTTCTACTCACACGGCCTCCCTTTGCCCGTCACTCACCCTATCACTCCCCTCCAACTGTTGTCACCTTCCCGACTTTCCACGTAATCCTACACAAAAAATAAACATATAAATAAAAATTATATTATATACTAATAATATTATTATTATATAATAATATTTTTTTTGTATTTTTTAACCAAAAATTTTAATATATTATTAATATAAAAATAATAAGAATAATATAATTATTTTAAGAAAAAATTGTGGTTGGCTGGACTTGAACAACTGACAAGAACAAATCAAGATTTAGCTTGGAGAAAATTCATAGTCATCATAATGGGAGATGTTAATGCCATATTGAACCAATTGGATAAAAAAGTTAACAAAAATTACACATAACTCAAGGTAGAAATCGTTAAGGAAGGAATAGAGAAAGGAATCAATGCATTGAAGGAAAATAAAAATAAAAACTCAAGATTCTCTTGACAATATCTTGTCCAGATTGTCATCGCACACTTCAATTCCCCCGCCTATACATAACCAAACTCTAGACCCCTTCAATACACCTCCTTTAAGTATGAATACAATGCTTGGACAACACAACACCACCCCATGAGGTCCCTTTCTTTAACATTCTGCCAATATGAATCCCCCAAACACAAGGGTACCAAATAAGGGTAAAACAAGAGTTACCCAAATTTGATGGTGACGAAAAGCAATGCATCATATGGATCAATAAAGTAGAAGAATACTTTGACATCCATAACATACTATATGGTAGCAAGAAGATTAAATACACAGCCATGCAACTGGAGGGGAATGCATACAATTGGTACATGTGGTGGAATACAACAACCCAATTCTATTATTTTAGTTGGAATAACTTTAAGAATGATCTTATTAATAGGTTTCAATTCATAACCGAGAAAGACTTATTTTCCAAGATCCCCACATTGCAGAAAAAAGTCAATGTAGATGAGTACACATGTGAATGGGATGCTTTTGCAACTCGAGTTCCAAAACTAAAGGATTACCAACATCTACAAACATACATACATGGAATAAAATCACACATTTAGGATGAGTTAGAATTACATAACACTTATACAATGGAGAAGGCAATATGTAAGGCCAAGATCATCGAGAACAAGTTTAAATGATCCGCTCAAATTAGCTTCGACAAAAACTAATCCAAGAGGAATCCTCCCCAATCAGCGAATATGAGAACTTTAAGATATGCGTCTCCACATCTAAGGGAAGGAGAAAAACCCAGTTTAGAAGCCCAGAGGATGAAGCAAGGAAAGTGAAAATATTGTGGAGATAAATGGGATCCTAACCATAGATGTTTGCAAAGGACAAACCCCCAAAAGTTGTATGCTTGAAAAGCAGAAGAAGAAGAAGAAGTATCGGAAAGTGAAGATTCAAGTGAGGAATATACAAGAAACCAACATGACTACAACTCATAACTAGAAGATGGCGCACCAAAGATATCATTAGCCGCCATTACAGGGATATCCCAACCACAAACACTAAAGCTAAAGGGACATATCAAAAACAACAATTTCTCGATTCTCATAGATACTGGAAGTACCAATAACTTTAGTAATGTTAATCTTGATAGGATATTCAACTTACTTGTTTTCCCAATGCCTAACATGAAGGTTATGGAAGAAAATGGAAAGTAGATTGAAAATGTGGGAAAATGTCACAAGGTTAAATTAGAAATGCAAGAGTATAACCTAGAATTTGACTTCTTTGCAGTACCTCATGGAGGAGTAGAGGTTGTATTGGGAATCCAATGGTTGCATACATTGGGTACTTACTATGCTAACCATCAAGAGCACTTCATCAAGTTCAAATGTCTAGGGAAAAAGTACAAATTGTACAGTTTCCAACCACCCCGAAATCAATTGGTTACATCACATCATATAGAAATGCTAATTCAAAAAGGAGCACCTCCTTACATAATTCAATGTCAATAGATGGAGTTTCTAACATGTGAGGGATATGACTGCAAACCACTAGAGATATAAGAGATCATCCAAAAACACCACAAGGTGTTCCAAGATCTTTCGATGAAGCTCCCACCAAATAGAAAGATTGAGCACCTGATTGAGATAGAACAAGGGTAGAAACCTGTCAATATCAAACTATATAGAAATCCACATCACCATAAAATATAGATGGAAAGTTTAACTAAATATTTGTTAAGATGTGGAGTCATTTCAAAGAGAATAAGCCCTTATGCATCTCCAGTAGTGCTAGTTCGAAAGAAGGGTGGATCTTTCAGGTTATTCATAGATTACAGAGGTCTAAACAAGGTAACAAATAAGAATAAATTCCCTATCCCATTTATCGATGAGATGATGGATTAAATTCATTGTCATGTCCCCAATTCAATAATTTCCAAATAAGACTACTTGCAAATAATGTTCCACCATCCTACTAGTTCCCTCGGTTGAGACGGAGACATGAATTTTGTAATAAGGGGCTATGGGACCAAAAATGAATTAAGTTGACCATATTCACATTTAAATGGGTCACATAAATGATAAATGTTAATAAAATAAGGTGGAATGGGTTCATGAAGACACTTGGTAGCTTGTAGAGACTTTTGGTGACTAGATTCCCCACACACTTGGCGTGATCTTCATCCAAATTTGAACACATGGGTAATGAAATGTTATTGGGGGGTGATGTGGTTTAAAATAGAATATAATGAGACAATGAGTTCAAATTGGTAAATGATATAAATCCCATGGAAGAGGAAAGGACTAGAATACAATGTGTGCCACTTGGAAGGAGATTCCATGCACTCTATGACAACAAATGATGAAAGATTATATGACGGGTATGACAAGTTCAGACCTGATTGCATACACATGAAAAATATAACATGACAGGGATGAAATTAGCCACCAAAAGGTCGAATTTTGGAGTTATAGGAAGCCATTCGAATTGCGGAAAGAATTGGAGCATGAAGAGGAAGACAAGTGTCATAAGAGTTACTAAACCACTAAGATGAGTTGGAGGAATCCCATGGAGGGAAATTATAACTTAAGAGGCCTCATTAAGTTAATAAAATGATGTAATGAGGAAGGATAATTTCTTTTTTTTCATTTTTTAATTGGCCTTTGGCATTTTGGAAAGCTTTTGTTTGTCCATTGCACGGTGAGTGTTCACTTTCCCTGCTTGTGAACCAATTTTGAGGGAGTTGGATTCCTTTCCAAGTTGATTGATGGAGAGGCTATTCATAAATATAATTTGAGCATAATTAATTAGTTTTATTTTCATTTTGAAGTTCTATATAGTTTGAATTCTCATCTATCTCCATGTTCTCTCATTCCTTCTTCTCCATTCCCCCACACTCTCGTGTTGAGGGCGCACTTGTTGGAGTGGTGCTTGCGCTTTGATGAGTATATTTGATGCAAAATATTTTATATATTATATATATATAATATTATTTCCATATTCTTTGTAATTATAGATATCGAAAATACATGTATGAAAGGCTTGCATTCCCATGCTCTTGAATAACTAGTTTTCATGGATTTGGATTCAATCTTGAAGTAGTTTTATATCATATTTGTATGAGGGATATTATTAGAGTTTGATGATGTTGTGAAAGCCATATATTATTTATTAATTTTTAATTTCATGTTCCTATTCTCTATGGCTCGAAATCCAATAAATCCTTATGTGAAATGCTTGTAATTTCATGCTATTAAATCATCAGTTTTCATGTATTTGACTCCCATACTGAATGAGTCTTATTACAGATTTGTATGAATGGATTTATATGATATTTAATAATTTTTTAGAATTAATTTGTATTCCGTATATTTTATTTGTATGTCACATTATTATCTGAACCTTTAACTCTACCTTTCATATGTCAAAATCGAGCTAGTTATGCAATTTCCCCATAAGAAATTTCCCTGAAAGTGGTCCTGCGAATGTTTAAATTTATAACCATTATAAATAGATAATACACATGATTAATTACATTCCATGATGTTTTATATTCATACCCATACTCTATTCTAAAATTTGGGAGATTTGTACTGCCTTTGGAGATCCAAAAGTGTCATCTACCCTTAGGGGTTTTAACATCGATTTCCTAGTGTTTTTGTCCTTCTTTCCCTATGGATAACAGAAATTTTAAGAATAAATTGGAAATTGTATGAGAATTAATATTATTCATTATTATTTAATAATACCCATCAATCACTTCCATACATAATTTGAATTCATTTGGGTGTATTTGGGTCAACTTGGGTTTCACTAGTCTAAAGCTAGAAATTGGCCAAAGTTGTGCACACTTGAGTAATAGGTCAAAATGAATTTATGATTATACCATTGAGTATATGATGCATTTTATTATGTTTTAAATCCAACAAGACCCCTCTATAATAATTTTGGAAATGTTTGGTGGTGTTTGGAACCAAACCAAGAAGGACTAGTTAACCACATTTTCCTAGTAAATTTGCACTTCTCCTCTTTAACCAAAAACAAGGTTGCATAGGTATAAAGTAATATAAAAAGTGTCCATAAAACACATTGGTATGTATTAATACTAAAAATACCATTTTATTTCAATTTCAGGACCATTTGGAGAAATTTGGAACCTTATAGAGTCATGACTAGTTAAGCTCGAATTTGCTCAAATTGTAATTTTTTCCAAATTTTCAAGAAGGGACATTAAAGTGGTATCAGAGCATGGTATTGGAACCTATTGAAGTTATGTATGAGAGGTATTAATTTAATAAACTCATGAAATCATTATTTGATGATATGACCAAGCAGATTATGCAAGGGTTTAGATTGGTGGCTAGCCAACTTCGTGGTAGGCTGGTAGCAGTGGGTAGTTGTAGTTCCCATCATGGAGAGACACATAAGACAATTTTTTTTGAAGGCTATGATTATTGGTTGTATGGATTTAGGCACAATAAGGAATATTTGTAATCATTAAGGAACAATAAACAATCCACCTGTATGAAGGAGACCAAGGAGCCACCAAGTTCTGTGGGTGGTGAAGCAAAAAAAAAGTATTACATCATGAGGATCGAAAGTCACTCCCAAGTGACTGTGAAAAATATTAGGAAACATCCTATGAGAATTAATAAGCGTCCCTTGAAACTATATAATATCATTTCTAGACACATTCTACTATGGACATGGACCAAAGGGCATCTATTGATGGATGCTTGAACTATGAAGGAGTAGTTATTGATGGGTTATCACAACTCTATGTTGGTGACAAATAAATCATATTTGAAAGTGTTGCTGCAAGACAAAGTTATTATGACCATGAAGATGAATACCTTGTTCTAGAAAATGAAGAACCAAGATCAAATTTCTCATCACCACTTGAGCTTCAAGAAGTTGATCAAATCAAGAAGAAAGAAGAAGAAGAGGTTCACTCCCATGAACCATACTTCATTGAAGGGTATTTGAAGATGGGTGAATATCCATGAGGCCCTTAGCATACTCAATCAAACTAAAGATTTGGTGTAAAATTATTTTTGAAAATTTTCTTCATTAGCGGATCCATCCTTCCTTGAAGACATGGAGAATATTCAAAGAGAAATTTACAACATCGAAGGTAATTTCATGTATTTTCTTTTTGATAGAAACAATTTGATTGAGCATAATGAATGGTTACATGAATAATAATTGAATAATAATGAGGATATTTATGAGCTCAAAACTAAAAATGAGAAACTTCTTAATAGGTTCCAAGATACTTGTTCTTCCTCCTATGTTTCAGATTGTCATATAATAGATTGCTTTGAGGATTCTCATGAAATGAGGGATCATGAGAAACATGGAAAATTGTATGTTCTTGATGTATATTAAGATGAGCTTGATGAGATCCAATCACTTGTTGTGGTGGAAGAGGAACTTGAATTTCCTCTTGAAAATGGTTACACACTTTTTGAAGAAGTGCATGATTCCACTACCTTGGAACCAACATATGAGGAAAGTGTCACACTTTTGAGGGATATGCATAATCCTACCCATATGGATCCTTCACATGACGAAAATTTTGAACTTTCTAATCTTGGGTGAGTTTGTTCTTTCTTCTACATCCTACACTTCCATATTTTGCAACATTCATCCTAATGAAGTATGGATGAAAGGTTTCTTTTTTATGGTGCCACATGAAGAGTATGGACTTCCTATCTCTTTGTTTATGATTACATGACTAGAGTTCCATTCTCTTTATTTGAAGCAACGTCCTTTGTTATATTATGATGATATACATATTCTTGGGTGTATCGATGAGAGTTCTTTGAGCCACTTGAATTCTTCATGTATTCGTTGCTCCTTATTGGGTTCAGATTTTGATGGAGGTTCTTCATTCACTTATTGGATGAAATAACATGTGGTTGATTATTATTTGACGCATCTTACATTTTGTTGGAGGAAAATTATAGGACATGCGATCCTCACCTATGTCATTGGAGCAGATTTGATATAACACTTGATGCTTGTGTGTATGTCCACATGATGATCTACTTACTTGAATGTACAAGCACTTTCATGATTCTTTGATGATTTACCTTCTTTATGTACAATTGTATGATGTATTTATGTAATTTCATTATCTATATTTTGTACTCATGATGTTTGGAAGGGTGCAATACAAGCAATGGGATCCGGGTATTGCTTGGTTTCAATTTTGGGGGCAACAAGAAGTAGGGGATATTGAGTCACCACCTGAAAAGGTGATTGTAATAAGAGTAGAGCAGCAACAAGCATGGTGGTTCCTCTTCAAAAATTTCTTGGAATATTGGAAATTTAATTTTGGAAACTGAGTACCAACTTCAAAGAATTATACATAAGCAAAAATGGATGAAAGTTTAGAAAAGGTTCCCAAAAGATGGAGGTAAAGATTATTTTTGAAAATTTTGTTTTAATGGATTATATTGATCCTTTTGATTTTAGTATTTATGTAACATGATATATCAATATTCAAAGATGCACATATGTTTACTTTTGGAAACACACAATTGTAGTACATGAGTTCCACTACTCAAATTGCAGCTAAGGTTTGAAGAAAAGTTTTGGAAGGAACAAAGGTTATTCAAAATCAATTTTTGAAATTGCTTAAGGACACAAAATATTTAGTGGGGAGGAATTTCATGTCCCCAATTAAATAATTTTCAAATAAGACTACTTGCAAATAGTGTTCCACCAACCTGCTAGTTCCCTAGGTTGAGATGGAGACATAAATTTTGTAATAAGGGGCTATGGGACCCAAAAGGACTTCAGTTTAACATATTCACATTTAAATGGGTCTCATAAATGATCAATGTTAAGAAAACAAGGTGGCATGGGTTCATGAATACACTTGGAAGCTTGTGGAGCCTTTGGATGACTATATTCCCCACACACATGGCATGATCTTCATCCAAATTCGAACACATGGGTAACGTAAAATTATTGGAGGGTTATGTGGTTTAAAATAGAATATAATGATCCAATGAATTCTAATTTTTAAGTGAGAGTAACTCCCTTTGAAGAGGAAGAGACTAAAAGACAATGTGCGCCACTTGGAAGGAAATTCCATGCAGTACTCTATGACAACAAATGATGAAATATTCTATGACAAGTATGAAAAATTCATACCTAATTGCAGACATATGAAAAATTTGACATGAAAGGGATAAAAATATCCAAAAAGGGGTCTAATTTCAGAGTTACTCATTCGAATTGGGGAAAGAATTGGAGCACGAAGAGGAAGACAAGTGTCATGAGACTTACTAAACCACTAAGATGACTTGGAGGAAGCCCATGGAGGGAAATTAGACCTTGGTAGGCCTCATGAAATTAATAAAAGGATGTAATGAGGAATAATAATGTATTTTTATCATTTGTTAATTTTCCTTTGGAATTTTGGAGAAGTCTTGCTTGTCCATTGCACAATGAGTGTTCACTCTCCCTGCTTGTGAACCAATTTCGAGGGAGTTGGATTCCTTTTGTTCGGGTACATAGGGTACTCCAAAAACACCAAACACCTTGAGCAATTTCTTCACACAAATAGATCACAAATCAACACACCGATGTTTGTCACATGGTTAAAACCCTCAAGAGGGAAACAGTCCACGGCCCCAGCCAAATAGCTACTTGGAGCATTTTATTATGCAAAAGAAAGAAAGTTACAAGAGATTCTCATAATCAATCAACTAGCCAAGGACCCTCTATGCTCTTTAAATAGAGATCATAGACCAATCGGGTGTTAAGCCATGGATCAATGGTAGGTATGATCTAAGAGAAGTTGAACCGTCGAATCACTCTATGTCTAGAACATATCATGACCGTCGAATTAGAATATTTACAAATGCATACTAAAGAAACACACTTTTACCTAACTGATATATTACACAAGTTGATCTTAACTAACTCCTAAGTGTCGAAATATCCTAACATCCCCCCTTAAGAACAACTTGGGATAGGATTGAAGGATTTACAAAAGTGACACTATTAGGAGAAGGAAGGAGGCATTAGAGCCTATCCCCCCTTAAGGACACATTCATGAACTCCTAATATAGACCGAAGTTTATAAAACTTCGCTTCTATAAGAGATTTGGTGAAAATGTCTACAACTTGATCATCTGTAGGGCAATAGAGAACTTCAATAACACTATCATGAACAAGATTTCTGATGAAGTGCATGTGTAGCTCAATGTGTTTACTCTGCTGATGTAGAATTGGATCTTTGGCAATCTTGATGGCACTTTGATTGTCGCACCAAAGTGGAGTAGGCTGCTGCTGCTCAAATCCAAACTCTGAAAGGATCTGTCGAAGCCATAAAGCTTCCTGACTGGCATTAACTGCGGCTCGATATTTTGCTTCAACTGAAGAAATGGCAAGAGCTTTTTGTTTCTTACAAGCCCAAGTGACAGGTCCAGATCCCAAACTGAAAACATAACCTGCAGTAGACTTTCGATCATCAAGATCGCCAGCCCAATTTGAATCAGTAAAACCATCCAACAAAGGTTTCCCCCCTGTACTGTAATGAATCCCAAACTGAATTGTACCTCAAATATATCGAAGTATTATTTTTGCTGCTTTCCAGTTACTTTCATGAGGAGTTTACATATAACGGGCAACACGACCAATGGAAAAGGAAAGGTCAAGATGGGAATGAGTCAAGTATGAAACACTACCAACAAGCTAATGATACAAGGTGGCATCTACTTCAAGGGAAGTACAAGTGGCAGAAAGTTTGACTCCAGACTGGAAGGGAGAAGGGGTTGGTTTACAATATTCCATGTGGAAGCGACGAAGAAGGTCACAAGCATACTTAGACTGGGAAAGAAAGATTCCTTCTTTGGTTTGCAAGACTTGGAGACCAAGAAAATAATGCAAATGTTCTAAGTCTGACATTTCAAAATTTTGCTTAAGACTGGATTTCACATGGGTTATAGTTTAGGGTCACTACCAGTAAGGATAAGATCATCAACATAAAGAACAAGTATTATAAGATGGTTTCCTACTTTCTTGGTATAGACATTGGTGTCAAAATGGCATCTAGAAAACCCAGTGTCAAGGAGAAAGCTATCCATTTTGGCATACCAAGCTCTAGGAGCTTGCTTAAGTCCATATAAGGATTTCTTAAGGAGACAAACAAGGCTAGAGTTATTCTGAACATATCCAAAAGGTTGTTCCATGTGAATTTCCTCATGTAAATCATCATGTAAGAAGGTAGTCTTGACATCCATTTGATGGACTTCCAAGTTATGTAAGGCTGCAAGGGAAAGAACAAGGCGGATGGAGTTCATTTTTGCTACAGGGGAAAAGGTTTCATTGTAGTCAATCCCTTCAACATGGAAAAAACCTTTGGCAACTAACCTTGCCTTAAGTCTTTCAACACTTCCATCTGATGCATACTTAGTTCTGTAGACCCATTTACATCTGACAAGTTTTCTTCCTTTGGAAAGAGGAACAAGATCCCAAGTATCGTTCGCCATTAAGGAACAATATTCTTCATCCATAGCTGCATCCCAATATGGATTTCCTGAAGTTTCTGCAAAGGTTTCTGGATCATGATTCTCGAAAACTTGAGCCAAAAGAGAAGAGGCTCGCTGAAACTGAGAACGTGTTTGACATTGATCTATAGGATCATCGGCAAGATCACCAGCTGCTTCACATGTTGAACGGACCCATCGAGGAAGTATTGGTGTTGGTGCAATTTGAGGAACATGAGCAGGCGGAGGTGGATTTTCATCCTCACTGTCATCATCAAAAACTGGATTTGGAAACCTGTCAAGGAAGTTGGAAGAAGAAGAAGAAGGCACAATCGCCGAATCAGGCTCGCAGGCCAAAGATGGCACACCTACCAAGTTAGGCTCACAGGCCAAGAGATTTTCATCAAATTTAACATCTCTTCTAATGATTATATCATGTGAATGGGGTTGAAGAAGTCTATAACCTTTTACATCTTTAGAATATCCAACAAATATGCACTTTTCACTTTTAGGCTGCAATGCTTTCTGTTTTTCATCTAGAATGTGAGCCCATGCTTCACAACCAAACACACGAAAGTGACTTACATCTGGTTTAATTTTACTCCATGCTTCTTCCGGTGTTATACCTTGTAAAACTTCAGTGGGTGTGCGATTAACTATGTAATTTGCACAATTTATGGCCTCATCCCAATATTGAAGACTTAGTCCCTTAGATTGGATCATACAATTAGCCATTTCTTTTAAAGTGCGGTTCTTTTGTTCAGCTACACCATTTTGTTGTGGTGTATATGGAATAGCGTGTTGTTGTTGGATTCCTTGTTCAATGCAGAAAGTAGCGAACTTGTTGTTAACATATTCTCCTCCATTGTCAGATCTTAACTTAATAATTTGATGACCGGATTGTTTTTCAACAAGGGCCTTGTAGACCAAGAACATGTTGAATACTTCTCTCTTAAGTTTTATGAAGTAAACCCAAGTGCATCTAGAGTAGTCATCAAGGAAAGTTAAGAAATATTAGATGCAGATGGAAGAGGACCACACAAGTCATTATGCACAAGCTCCAAAGGAACCGAAGCGTGCCAAGAGGCACGTTTGTCAAAACTGTCCCGATGATGTTTTTCGAGTACACAACCGGAACAAACACCATCCTTGCAAGATACCATCGAAATACTGGTCACCATATTATCTTTACATAGTTGTTGCAATGAGCGATAATTTAAGTGACCAAATCGCTCATGCCAAAGTTTGCTCAAGTTATCACTATGAGCAACTACAACTAAAGGAAAAGGTGATGACCCAAAGTTGTTAAATTTGTAAAACCTGGTAATATCATCAACAGTTCCAGTAGCAAGGAAATTTTGAGGATTTTTAAAATCCTTGATTACAACTTGGTGAGGTGTAAATGTCACAGTTTTACCTTCACCTGAATGAGTAATTTGATAGACTGATAACAAATTGCAGGAACTTTTTGGAACACACAGTACATCGCTGAAATGACCATTTTCTACTAGAACTATTCCAGATCCTACAACACTTAGAGATCTATCATCACTAACAAATATTTGTTTGGTGTTACATTCATGCATAGTAGAAAATATGGCTTGATCCTTAGCCATATGATAAGATGCTCCAGAATCAATGAGCCATTCATTTGAAGTAGAAGAAGAAGATGCAGTATAAGAGTAACCAAAAGCAGAAAGTGCATTTCCATGAGAGTTAGATTCTGAAGATGAATCTATGCTAATGTGGTGCTTCTTCATTGCTGCTTCTAAGGCTTCCATCTTCTTGAAACACTTAGATTCATCATGATTATCTTTCCCACAAAAATTGCAATGACACTCAGTCTTCTTTCCTTTTTGCTTGGATCCTTTGTCATTTTTTAAAGAAAGAGCTGACTGAGAGGGTTTGGGACCCTTGTTGTTTGGCTTATTATTGCGAAAATTTTGTTTCTTGGGAGGCTTGGAATTTTCTTTCTGTGGGGACAATAAGGATTTCCCAGATGTATGTGCATTGTTAATTATTCCAAGATGAATGAGCTTATCTTGCTCTCTAATTAAGGAATCACAAAAGGATTCAAGACTAGGCTCTTGATAGCTAGCTACAATCAAGGATTCTTTCATGGGGTAGAATGTAGATACAAAAACAGAATATGTAGGTCCAAGTTTGGAAAGAATATGATAAATACATTGTTTGTCTTCTTTCTTAATCTTGCATTCTACACATAAGAGTCTAAGAGTTTTATACTTAGATAAATAGTCTTGAATGCATGAAAAATAATTTGGATTCAAGGAAAGAAACTCATTATCAAGTTGATGACCTCGAATTTCATTGTGTTTACCAAACACAGATTCCAACTTTTCCCAAGATTTATCAGGTTCATCAATTCCAGATATGTGGAATCGCAAATCAGTAGAGATTGACATCCCAATGAATCCACGAGCTTCATGACATCTATTTTCCCATTTAATTTTCTTATCATCATCAGTGGGTTCTGTTTCTTTTCCTGAGGTTATCCTGAAAAGTCCCCTACTTCATATAACATCCTCCATATGAGATTTCCATGAGAAATAGTTAGAACTTGTAACTATAATATCACAAAGGGAATCCATACTATAAAATAATGGATGAAAAAATAGAAACCAACTGTCTAGTTACAAAGAGCTCGAAAAAATATACGGTTTAAAAAAAAATGGCACTGAAAACTGATTCTGGATGATGAAGTTATGCTTGATCAAAGAAAATGTTGAAGATGTCCCCAATAGTGACGTGGCAGATATTAACTTAACCAACTAAAAAAAAGAACCCCCCTCTTCCCAAGATCAACCTTTGACAACCACTTTACAATAAAGTTGCTTTGAAGTGAATCACTTTTGTAGAATAAGTGAGGTCCACTTTTACAATAATGTTACTTTTAAATAGTGCGACAATAGATTAAAAGACTTAAGTGACTCACTTTTTATTTTATTGTACTTATGTGAGATGCACTTTTACAATAAAGTAACTTGAAAATAGAAATTGCATGCACTAAGAAGTACCTTAATAAGACTTGAACTCAAGACCTATTAAGGCATAAAGCAACTTTGGACCAAGTGAGCTAAGTTTAAAAGGTACGTAAAAGAATGGAAGGAGGAAGGGGTCTTTTGTTTTTTTTTTTTACTCTTCTCTCTCATTCTCCATGCTCTGATACCATGTTTGGGTACACAGGGTACTCCCAAAACACCAAACACCTTGAGCAACCGCTTCACACAAATAGATTACAGATCAACACACCGATGTTTGTCACGTAGTGAAAACCCTCGAGAGGGAAATAGTCCACGGCCCCAGCCAAATAGCTACTTTGAGCAATTTATTATGCAAAATAAAGAAAGTTACATGAGCTTCTCATAATCGATCAACTATCCAAGGACCCTCTATGCTCTTTAAATAGAGATCATAGACCAATCAGGTGTTAAGCCACGAATCAATGGTAGGTATGATCTAAGAGAAGTTGAACCGTCGGATCACTCTATGTCTAGAACATATCGTGACCATCGGATTAGAATATTTACAAATGCATACTAAAGAAACACACTTTTACCTAACTGATATATTACACAAGTTGATCTTAACTAACTCCTAAGTGTTTAAATATCCTAACACCTTTCCAAGTTGGTTGATGTAGGGGACAATCAGACCTATACATGGAATAAAATAAGGATTTTTATCTATATTTTAAAGGTACAAACACTTATAATTCTCATAAATATGTCTATTCTCTCATTCCTTCTTCTCCATTCCCCCACACTCTCATGTTGAGGGCGCACTTGTTAGAGTGGTGCTTGCGCTTTGCTAATTTTATTTGATTCCCAATATATGACATATGATGTATGGATATGTAATATCATTTACATATCATATGTATGTATAAATTTCAAAAATACATGTATGAAAGGCTTTCATTCCCATTCTCTTCAATAACTAGTTTTTATGGATTTGGATTCAATCTTGAAGTAGTTTTATATCATATTCGTATGAGGTTTATTCTCTGATTTTTATGATGTTGTGAAATTCATATATGAATTATTGATATTTAATTTCATGTCCCTATGTGTTTTGGCTCGAAATCTGAGAAATCCATATGTGAGACGCTTGCAATTCCATGCTATTAAATCATTAGTTTTCATGTGGTTGACTCATATACTGAATTAGTTGTATACCAGACTTGTATAAAGAGATTTATATGATATTTAATACTTT
>LPNX010393877.1:451210-541798 GCA_001517045.1 Pseudotsuga menziesii
AGGAATTTCCCTGAAAGTGGTCATGCAGATGTTTCACTTTATAATAAGTTTATAGAGATAATACCCATGATTAATTAGAGTCCCTTATGTATGGTATTCATACCCTTACTCTGTTCTAAAATTTGGTAGGTTCACACTGCATTTTGAGAGACAAAAGTGTCATCTACCCTTGGGGGTTTTAATAACATCGATTTCCTAGTGTTTTTGTCCTTCTTCCCCTATGGAAAAAATAAATTTTAAGAATAAATTGGAAAGTGTATGAAAATTAATATTATGCATTTTTATTTCCTAATACCCTTCAATATCTTCCATACATAATTTGAAGTCATATGGGTGTATTTGGGTCAGCTTGGGTTTCACTGGTCTAAAGCTAGAAATTGGCCAAAGTTGTGCATACTTGAGTAACATATAAAAAGAATTTATGATTCAAAATTTGAGTGCATGAGGCATTTTATTATGTTTTATATCCCATAGGATCCCTCGATAATAATTTTTTAAAGGTTCCGTGGTGTTTGGAACCAAACCAAGAAGGACTAGTTGACCACATTTTCCTAGTAAATTTGCACTATTTCTCTTTAACCCAAAACAAGGTTGAAAAGATATAAAGTAAGATAAAAAAGTGTATATAAACCACATTGGTATGTTTTAATACTCACCATACCATTTCCTTTCAAATTTGGGACCATCTGGAGAAAGTTAGAACCCTCTAGAGTCATGACTAGTTAAGCTCAAATTTGCTCAAATTGTATTTTTCTCCAAAATTCTAAGAAGGGACATTACATTCATGGAGATAAGTACTTCTCTAAATTAGACTTGAGATCAGGGTATTAAAAAATAAGTTTTATATTATAATATGTAGAAAAAATTTCCTTCCATACTCATGAGGGCCATTATGAGTTCAAGGTAATGCCTTTCGATTTAACTAATGCTCCAACCACCTTCCAAGCTGCAATGAATGAATTGTTCTAGCCATATTTGTGAAAGTTTGTATTAGTATTTTTTTGATGATATACTAATATATATATAAACTTTGAGAGAGCATATATGACACTTAGATCAAGTACTCACCATCTTGCAATAACATCAAGTTTTTTCAAAAAGATAAAAATGCACTTTTGGAAAGGAAGAAGTGGACTATCTTGGCCATATAATATCAAAGGAAGGAGTCAAAGTTGATAAAATAAATATAAAGGAAATCAATGAGTGGCCCAAACAATATAACATCTTGAATCTAAGAGGGTTTCTAATTTTGGCAGGTTAATATCGAATATTTGTGAAGAATTATGCCCATAGGACTGCCCCTCTAACTTATTTGTTTAAGAAAATATCATTTTGATGGAATGATGAAGTTGAAAAATATTTTGAATCATTGAAAAAAATTACATCATCAACAACAGTATTAGCAACACTAGATTTCATGAAAACCTTTGTGGTTTACTGTGATGCTTCAGGATTTGGGGTAGGAGTAGTCTTGATGCAAGAAAGTTATCCAATAACATTCGAAAGCCGAAAGATTAATAAAAGAGAGAGTCTGAAGTCCACATATGATAAGGAAATGCTTGCCATTATGCATGCTCTAGAAAAATGGCGACAATACCTTCTAGGAATAAAAATATTGATAAGGATAGACCATAACAGTCTTTAATATCTCCTACAACAAAATACATTGTCAACTGAACAACGAAAATGGATAGAAAACATTGCTACATTTGAAATGGAGATACTACATAAGAGAGGAAAGGACAATGTAGTTTTTGATGCCCTCTCCCGAAAATATGAAGAATTCAAGTATTATGCAATTTCAGTTCAGTTCCATACTTTTTAGATGAAATATGAGGTGAATATGCCAAGGAATCAGGAATATGTGCCTTAATCAATGATCCTAATCGAGGTCCAAAATTTGAATGGAGGAATAACATCCTTTGGTATAAAGGAAGGATATACTTAATCCCAACATTCAGGTTTAAGACCAAGTTAATAATAGAATCTCATGATTCCCTAGCCGTAGGACATGTAGGTTTTTTCAAAACTTACTACAATGCTAGGAAATTCTTCTACTAGAAATGGATGTACAAAGACATTCAAAAGTACGTAGCCGAGTGTGATACCTTTCAAATAAACAAAAGTGAAAACGTCGTGACTCCAGGGCTACTCCATCCCCTTCACATTCCAAATCAGAAGTGGGAGGAAATATCCATGTATTTTATTGAAGGGTTACCCTTATATAAAGGCAAGGACAATATATTCATGGTATTAGACCGATTAACGAAATATGAACATTTTATGGGTATTAAGAAAACAGACTCCGCTAAACAAATCGTTGAAGTATTCTATAAAAATATTTACAATTTACATGGATTTACGAAAATCATCATTATTAATAGGGATGCCAAAATCACAAGCAATTTTTGGAAGGAATTATACAAAAAAATAGGGATTACTCTTAACATGAACTCATCCTATCATCCCCAAACAGATGGAAAAACAAAAGTTGTTAACAAATGTTTGGAAGCCTATATTTGTAGTTTCATCAATGGAAATCAGAACAAATGGTTATAGTGGTTACATATTTTAGAATGGTGGTATAACCCCACCTATCATACATATGCCAAAATGACACATTTTCAAGCATTTTACGGTTATGCACCTCCCAGATGGAAAGAACACATTTCAGGTAATGCAAAGGTACCTACAGCAAATATTCAACTCAAAGAAACTCAAAGAATAATGCAAGTACTCAAGGAAATTTAACTATGGAACAAAATCATATGAAGCAACAAGCAGATCAACATAGAATGGAATGAGAGTTTGAAGTAGCAGATTGGGTATTTGTGAGACTACAACCATATAATCAATTGTCACTTAAGATAGAAGGAAAGAATAAACTGGCTCCCAAGTTTTATGGACCATATAAAATCATCTGAAAGATTAGCCCTGTAGCATATGAATTGAAGTTACCAGATAAGAGTCAAATTCACAACAATTTTCATGTCTCAAATATTAAAAAAATATTGGGTCAACATCAAACTACTCAGATGACCATTCCGACATTGGACGAAGAAGGGGAACTTGTTTTAGAACCAGAAGTTGTCATCAATATTAGAGAAAGAAGACTGTGTTTGCGAATAATAAAATAATACCTTATTAAGTGGATGAACTTCCCAAAGGAATATGCCTCCTGATAAATAGAGAAGTTTGTTCAACAATATCCGTCATTACTTTGAGTTTAGGACAAAGCATCTTAAAAAGAAGAGGGCAATGTTATATACAATAAATAGATAAATATAAAAAGTGTATAATAAACTTAATGAGTGATGAAAGAGTATGAATTTATGAAAATACATACTCTTACACCTACTAAAACATATATATGAAGGAATTTTTATTGTAATAGTTCATCAATGAAAATTTATAAATAAAGAAATATTATTTTATAACCAAGTTTCTTCTTCACGCCGGGTTCTCTGTTCCAAGTTTCTATTAGATGTAGAAATTTGCATCTTGTAAGATATGGTCAAATTTTACATCAAAGTATCATAATTTCCTCATCATAATTGTGAAAATATGATTTACAACAAGATCTACGAGCTAATATAATCCTCACAACTCAATAATTTCATAAAATATGTAGAAAATAGTGAAAAAGAGCAAAATTAACAGATAGAGATGGTGCCAATAATTGAGTTTCTTATTCTTTTCCAACATGTCAATATGTCTGGAACATGAATATAATACAATATGATAAAATCTTTATTCTTTGGAGGAAAATTGGTGGCATAAATGTGGCAGGACTATATTGGACCTCAAACCCCCCTAGGTTGACCAATGAGCTCCCAAACCACCTCAAACAATCACTAGTGGCCTTGTGAACGTGGGTGAAGCATGATAGGACATACATAAGGATATTCTAGGCGTGATGGAGTGCATGGGTGAGTGGGAGTGTCTCTACGAATCATTTAATGGTCCAAAAGAGCCAGAAACACTCAAATATAATGCATGGGAACCTATGGTCAAACTAGTTCTATATTTTAAGGATTGGAAGTGCCCCAAGGACAAAAATATCATTAATGAGGGCACGTGATCTCTTGAATGATCAAATGTGGGGTCTTGGGTGCATTTATTAGTCCAAAACCTCCAAATACCTTAGGAAACCAACATAGCAAAGGTTTGGACCATACAACATGAGTGAAAAACAAATGAAGATGTGTCATAGGTGGTTTGTGACCATGTTACTAGGTGGTATGATGCTCTAACACCCCCCCTTAATCCTGAATTAGTGCAACAACATCAAAATTTGATTCCTTTACAACTAAGGCTCAAATCACCTCTTACAAAAAATTATTTGTCCACATAACCAAGGTAAGAAAGAAAACCACATGGGAACAAACCCTCCCCTATAAAATGTACATGGAGAAAAATATGAAAGTGAAAATCAGTCATCACCATGTGTCACAAAATCCAAGGAGTGACCTCATATAGGTGAATGTCTTCTCTGTGAATATCTTGGTGAAGATATCAACAATTTGCTCTATAGATGGGAAACACTGCAATGATATCACTTGCTCATGCACCAAGATCCGGATGCAGTGCATGTGTATATCAATGTGATTCATCCTCTGTATATGTACTGGATATGTGGATATCTTGATTCCACTTTTATTGTCACACTAAATGATAGTGGGTGAATCAAATGCAAAACGAAGTCTCCAAGAATGCCTTACAACCACACACATTGTGTAGCTGCGTTCACTACTCCTCTGTATTTAACCTCGACTGATGAAAGGAATATAGTGTGTTGTTTATTACTTTACCAGAATATGGGACCATGGTAAATATTGAATACATAACTTGAAGTGGAATTTCTATCAATGGAATCTCCAACCCAATCAGAATCAATAAATCCAACTAATTCTAGTGGAGAACTAGAAACATAGTGTATCCCGAAATGTTTGGTTCCTTGCACATAATAAAAGATCCTTCTAGTATCCTTCCAATGGATTTCATGAGGCTCTTGCATATACCTTGCAAAAAAACCTACTGTAAATAATCTAAATCAGGTCAAGAGTGTGTGAGATACAACAAGCTCCCAACTAGTTGTTTATACATCGAGTTGCCCACCAATGGAGATGGAACAAAATCACCTAGTTTAATTCCTAAAAGGAAGGGACACTTCGATGCCTTACATTCATCCATTTTTAAATCCAATAAAATGTCTACAACATAATTTTATTGGATGACCTTAATACATGCATCATATTGCTCAATCTCCAAGCCAAGAAATTGTTTCAACAATCCAAGGCCAGTCATTGAAAACACATTGTGCAATAAAGACTTAATTGAACCTATATCAGAAATGAAACTTCTAGTGATCAAAATATCATCAACATACAATACTATTATCATAATAGAATTATATAAATTCTACATATATACATTAGGATCATATTTGCATCTTTCAAATCCTAATGAGAGAAGAAAATTGTCCATCTTGGCATACCAAGCCCTAGGGGCTTGCTTGAGGCCATAGAGAGACTTATTCAACCTACAAACAAGTGAATAATCATGAATAGAAACTTCAGGCTTCTACATATAAATATCCTCATGGATTTCACCATGAATAAAATCACTCTTCACATCCATGTGGTGCACCTCACATTGCTTAGATGCAGCAATGGCCAAAACTAGCCTGATAGAGTCAACTTTACAACCGGTTCAAATGTATCTATATATTCCACTCCATGGAATTGAGAGAATAATTCATATCTGAATCATAAACAACCATGTTTCTCCTATAGACCCACTTACATTGTACTATTTTCCTCTTGGAAGGTAGAGGAAGCAACTCCCAAGTTTCATTGTCTTGCAAAGACTTGAACTCTTATTGCATGGATTTTTTCCATATTTGGTCATGTGATTCTTCCTCATATTAATGAGGATCATATACAACCATAATAAATCAAATATATTTAATATTCGAATTACAAGTGGAGAATGCATTGTGAAACTAAGATCTAGTCTTCCTAGAGTCTAATGGATCTCCAACAAGATCACCATATTCTTGCATGGTTTTCTCATTCCATATTGGACTTATGGGTGAGTCATGATATGCATAGATTTCATCATCTTCAACTTCCATATTAGAATCAGAGAAATCAAAGAAATAATATTCACTTACGTCATCATTGAGTTGAGGGTGTGAGCAATCCCCCTTGACTAGTTCGATCTCTTGCATGGGCTCTTCTTCGAACTGTACATGTCTCTCAATGAAAATTTTCTAATATGAGGGATAAAATATATTGTAGCCTTTTTCATATTCTTTATATCCAACCATTGTGTACTCCTTTATTTTATGTTGAAATTCCTTTCTCTTCCTGGGAGGAATTATATCCCAAGCCTTTGAGCCAAAAACCCTGAAATGAGAAACATTGGGCTTGTGACCACTCCAAGCCTCAAATGGATTTTTATTTTCCAATGCTTTGTGTGGAAATATGTTCTAAACATATGAATCACAATTTATGGCTTCATCCCATATCTTAGGATACAAATACTTAGCCTCCAACATGCATGTGGTCATCTCCTTCAATGCTCCATTATTGTGCTCTGCCACACCATTTTGTTGAGGTGTGTAAGGCACAAAATGTTGCATTTGAATGCCATTTTACTCACATAGCTGTTGTATTTTATTATTAAAATATTCCTTTCCATTATCATTCCTTAAGAACTTGATCTTCTTGCCACTCAATTTCTCAACCAAAGCCTTGAAAACTTTGAATATCTCAAACACTTCATATTTTTGCTTGAGAAAATACACCAAAAAATATCTTGAGAAATCATCTATGAATGTTAATACATACCTTGATTTTCCATAGTAGGGTGTTGGAAGAGGTCCTATCAGATATGAATGGATCAAATCAAGCACTTGGAAAACCCTTCTTTCCTTTCCCTTCGCATACTTGCGCTCTGCATGCTTCCCAATTATGCATCCCTTGCATGTGCCTTTCGACAACTTGATGCTTGGAATCCTTTCAACATGTTTTCTTTGATAAAAATTTGAAGATATATGTAGTTGAGGTTTCCAAAACTCTCATTCCATTGCTTAGTAGTATCATTGGCATGTGACAGGAGCGCATTCCTTGAAGAGTAAGGAAAAAAGGGTGAAAACTTGTACATCCTCGACTCATGATCTACAATACCCACTGCAACAACTTGGCATGTAGAAATTTCTGAAAAATCCACATTATCTTGAGTGAATGCCACTCTCTTTGCTAAACCTATATGTGTAATTTAACAGTTTGATATTAGGTTAGCTGCAAGATCAGACACATACAACACAATGTTGAAGTACCCATTGTCAAGGTTGATCCTACCAATCCATTTGGCTGGGATCTAAGAGTCATCACTTATGAGGATGGATGGACCAATGTATCAATGTAGGGCCAAGAAGGGGTATTGAACTGAATCCATGTTCCTGGAGAAACTTGAATATGTTATGAAGGAGGAAGAGCCATAAGATTCAACAACCAATGCATGGAATCTATCGTTGTTCTCAAAATTCAAACCTCCCTCTTTCTTTCTTGCACCATATGGAAGAGGAATGTTGTTCTTATCAAGGAGTTGCACCATCATGTAAATGGTTTTATTCATGCATACACTCTCTGGATTCCGACCTTTGTGACAATAAGTGCATTTTGTATTCTCTTGCTTCTTCTTCTCTTTGTACTTGTTAGGATTAAAACCCCCATCAGAATATTTGGGATTCTCCTGCTTCTTCTTCTCTTTCTACTTCAAATCCTTGGCTTTATTATTTCCTTTGGATTGATTTGAAACACTTGCAGCAAGGGATTGATCCTTGGTGTATTTTATGGTACCAATTTGAACCAATTTGTCTTGTTCTTGAGTCAAAGACTCCATGAAGTCTTCCAGGGTAAGCATTCTTCAATTTTGAACTATCACCTTGCATGAGTGGAATGTTGAAACAAACATTGAATAATCAAGCCCTAGATTTGAAAGAATGGACAAGATCAACTGCTCTTCCTTCTTTTGAATTCCACACTATTTTAGCTGAAATACCAAGGATTTGAACTTGGTGAAGAAATCTTGGATCATCTCAAAGTGAGTTGGGGTCAATATGATCAACTCATTTTCGAGTTGGTGTCCTCTCATATCATCAGTCTTCCAAAACAGTGACTCAAGATTGATCCATACTTAATTGGGTGTTGTTATACTATCTACATGAAATAAAATATCTCTCAAAATAGTGATACAAAGCATCCCGAATGCTTCATCCAACCTATTGAAATACTTGGATTTTTCCACAACATAGTTGGGCTCATTCTCAGTTCCCATGCTTACTCTATAGAGACATTTTGACCTCAACCAGATCACTATTTTGACCTTCCATTCAAAATAATTGAATGGGGTAATCAATACATGTGTTTGGATCATTTCTTCTTGTGCACTAACTGACAAAGGCACTGGAACAACCTGCAATGCAAACTCTCAAATTTTTCTGGAGGAGACCCTAGATAGCAACTTAAATTCTCTGAATTCGATTTGCAGATATAAGAGATTTGAAACCATGTGAAAATATGACTCACATCAATATCTAAGAGATAAGAGAATCCTCACAACTCAATAATTTCAAAAAATATGCAAAAAACAGTGAAAAATAACAAAATTAACACATGGATATGGTGCCAAAAACTGAGTTTCTTATTACTTTCCAACATGTAAATATGTTTGGAACATGAATATAATGAAATAGGAGAAAATAATTATCCTTTGGAGTAAAATTGGTGCCATACATGTGGCAGGCTTAAAGTGGACCTCAAACCCCTAGGTTGACCAATGAGCTCCCAAACCACCTTAAACGGACATGAAAGACCATGTGAACGTGCGTGAAGCATGATAGGAAATAAATTAGGGTATGCTAGGAGTGATGGAGTGCATGGGTGAGTGGGAGTGGCTCCAAGAATCATTTAATGATCAAAAAGAGAAAAAACACTCAAATACAATGCAAGGGCGCCTCTAGTCAAACTAGTTCCCTTTTTTATTGAGTGGGATCACCCCAAGGACAAAATTGTCATTAATGAGTGAACATGAGCTCTTGAATGATCAAATGTGGGTGCTTGGGTGCATTTATTAGTACAAAACCCTCAAATACCCAAGGATACCAACATAACCAAGGTTTTGACCATACAACATGAGTGAAAAACAAATGAAGATGTGTCCTAGGTGGTGTGACCATGGTACTAGGTGGTATGATTCTCTAATAATAGTCAAATGACCAAAATATAAAAATTTAACAAAACCTGGTAAAAATGAGATGGAAATAAAGCTCACAAAACCTCAAAAAAATGACACGTAACATATATAGAAATAGGCCAAAATATAACTAAATTATGACACATCAAAAGACATTCAATGTCCCCTTTCTCAGTAAATATTTTTCTTGAAATTCTCCAAACTTGAGGACACCCAAATCCTCATCAACCGCCTTCTTAGATAAGTTTTATGCTACCCAGTTGAACTCCTGAAACACATGATGGAAGGAGAAATATCTAAAAGAGTCCCTTATTATTTTAACATTCTGAATCCAGTAAGAAATTTATACCACCTGTAAGTGTGAATATCCAAATTCCAGTCTGCAACACATTTGGAATATCCACAAATATGAATAATCACTCAACAATGAACATAAGCAAAATATAACAAACCCCAACATGCCAACAACTCTACCCTTGTATTATTCCCACTTCCCACACCAAATCGATATCTAATTAAATGTGTAGAAGATAAGTTTAAGTAAAAAAACACAACCATAGGAGTTCTCCACAGCCACGCCATCAAAATGACCAATAGGAAAGGAAGTACCAAATTCTAGAAATTGTGCATTCCTCCTTCTACCACTGTGACTCATAGACCCATATTCTTTTTTGTTTCTCCCTTCCAAATATGCCAAGCTATAAAAATGGGAAAACTATTAAATTTTGTATAATCCCAACTAAGCCAAACTGTCTCAAAAGTTATGCATGTATACTAAAAATCACACTGAATTTACTGCGAAGAAGAATTCCAAACAACTTGAGCAAAAAGGAAATGCCAAAATAAGTTGGTTTTGAAATCTTGGCCTATGCAAGACATATATAAAGAAAACAATAGAAAAAATTCCACATACCTTGTATCATTCATTCAACATATGCAAATTATACTACTTATCAGAACAATGCTCCTGAACAAGCGATGGATTATGTAGAAAGATAATCAATTGTGCATCCATTTCTTCCAGAGACTTCAACCTTGCAACTACTTTGACATGCTTGTCTGTCATGTATGCAAAAGAGAAGAACAATTAAGCATTGAACATGAGTGGTAATCATGGTTGCAAGATTCAAATATGATTATGAAGTGTTTATGTAATTGTAACTTCGGAATGTATTCACTTGTATTTCTTATGTATTGTAACCCGATGTTTATTCTGGGATGTGTCTGTAATGTAATTGAGTCATGTCATGCCCCGATGTTCCTATCAGGAGGTTCTATAATGTAAACAATTCATGTCAAGTCATTGTGGGTAACCCTCCTATTGTTCAAGGGTTAAAGTCCCCGCAGTTTCGGGGCAGTAGGGTTATTAGACTCTCCTAGAGAAGTCGGCCCTAGTAGAGTTTTGTTAAGTCAAGAATTATTATAAATAGAGAGTTAGCCTCTCTATTTATCACACACTCACTCACACTCAGTTGTAGCACATAGCTAAGGAAGAAGAAGACATTGGGGCTAGGAAGAAAGAGGTTACTACTATCGGGAGATCATCTTACTATTTTGGGGTTTTACTTTTGGTGTTGATTCTATCTCTGAGGAAGTTGTAGGGTTTTCTCCATTTATGGTTTCCCCGAGGAAAAACACTGTGTTCATTGTCTCTTGTGTTTGATTACTGTGCTTGTTATTCTCTCAATTAAAAGATCCTAATATAATACTAGCTTAATGTTAAAAATCTAACATGGAATCAGAGCTAACCGGAGAAGAAGACACTATGCAGCTATGGGAACTAGGGCTTCCTACTTTGTGGATCTCTCTCCATATATTTTCAGCAAAAGAAGGTTGGAATAACTCTTCTACCTAGTGCGCATATTTCTATCGAAGTAGAATCCAATTCTGAGGTTTTTCAGTTTTGGACCCGACACTACTACTGGAAATTAGGGCTTTCCACAGAAGTGGAATTTTTTAGTGATCCCAGGCCTCGATTGATCTCCTCCTCAAAATGCAAGTTTAGAGATCAATATCAAAGCATTTGGTTGGACAGAACTCCGGAAAAGAAAAACCTAATTTGCTCCCAAACCAGCACTGTAGAATTTCAGCTCCAAATCTAGATCCTACATCTTGACCTGGTAAGATCTAAATATTTTGTATTTCCATTTGAGGTTCTCAGTTAAGATGTCTCATCATACCAATCTTGATGAAAATCTTGAGGGAGATAATAACTTTCGAGCCTGGAAGTAAAGGAACTCCCTGGTCCTTGAAGAAAATGAGTTGGACTCCTATATCAATGAGGAGGTTTCAGTTCCGGAGGGAGATGAGGCTAAGGCCTTACATAAGAAGAAGTTGGCTATGGAAAAGAGGATTATTGCTGATTCAATCAAGGATCACCTCATACCATAGGTGTCCTCCCTAAAGAAACATAAAGCTATGTTTGATGCCCTAACCAAATTGTTTTAAGGAAAGAACATAAACCGAAAGATGACTCTGAGAAACCAACTGAAGAATGTAAAGATCCAGAAAGAAGAGACCATCCAGTCTTACTTTACAAGAGTCTCTCAAATCAAGGAACAACTGGAAGAAGTATATGAAGAAGCAAATAATGTTGATATTGTAATTACCACCTTGAATGGTCTCCCTGCATCATGGGACTCTTTCATTCAAGGAATCTATGCCAAAAAGAAGTTAGTCAAGTTCAGAAAACTATGGGAAGAATGCTCTCAAGAAGAAGCTTGAATAGTAGCTCGAGAAGAAAAGATGGGAAGTGAAGATCAATCTCTCACGATACACTCCAAGAAAACCAGAAGAAGTTCTCATCACCCCAGAGGTAATCCCTTTCATAAAGATAACACTAGGAAAGATTTGTCTAGAATCAGATGTTATACATGTGACGAGAAAGGACAGTATGCTAGAGAATGTCCTAGAAACAAAAATGTCTCTCACAAGAAGAAGGGAAACAAGAGAAGACATCATGCTCATGCTGCAGAGGATGATGAACCTTCCACAAAGAGAACTAGATATGAAAGTGAAGATTCTTCAAGTGATGAATAATATGTTTTGATTTCTGCTCTCATGGGAAACATTACTCATGGAAGCAATGATTGGCTTATAGATAGTGGGGCTTCCAAACATATGACAGGATTCAAGGAATCCTTTGTGAAACTATCAAAACATGAATCACCACACAAGGTGAAACTTGGATATGACTACCAATATCTAATAAAAGGTAGTCAGGAATCCTCCTATAAGCTAGACTCTGGAAAGTCTATGACAATGAAGGAAGTATTGTTTGTACCAGGACTAAAGAAGAACCTTCTCTCCATATCTGTATTAGATGCAAAAGGAATGAGGGTTTCATTTATAGATGGCCAAGTTATCATGTGGCCAAAGGGAAAGACTATTAATGATGCAGTTGTGATTGGGGAACAAGAAGGAGGTTTATACAAATTGAAGGGCCATCCAGAACAAGACTTGTTCCATGACATAGTAGATCCAAATGAAATTTGGCATAGAAGGCTTGCACATGTGCATTACAGAGCACTACCACTTGCAAGCAAAGATGTTGAAGGTATTCCAGAAATTCAAGCAAAACATGATGGGGTCTGCAAAGGATGTTTGAAAGGAAAGAACACAAAGAAGACATTTCCAAGTAGCGAGAGCAAAGCAAAAGGAATCTGGGGAAATCATCCAGTCCGATGTATGCGGTCCAATGTCATCAAGTTCATTAAGCGGGTATGTATACTATGTTTCTTTTATTGATGACTTTTCTAGGAAGACATGGATTTACTTCATGAAGAACAAAGATGAAGTATTCAACAAGTTCAAGGAATTAAAAACCTTGATCAAAAACCACACTAAAAAGAAGATCAAGACCTTTCGATCAGATAATGGCGGAGAATTCACATCAAATGAATTCAAAGAGTTATGCAAAGAGTCAGGGATTAAGAGGGAGTTGTCCACTCCATATAATCCACAACATAATGGGATTGTAGAAAGGAAGAATAGAACTATCGTGGAAGCTGCAAGAGAAATGCTTCATGATCAAGATCTTCCTATGCGCTTATGGGCAGAAGCTGCCAGAACAGCAGTGTATGTATAGAACCATACCCCACACAAAGTACTCGAGAACAAGACATCTGAAGAAGTCTTTTCTGGCAAGAAACCAAAAATCACCCATCTCAGAGTATTTGGCTATCCAGTGTACATACACATTCCAAAAGAGAAGAGGACAAAATTAGATCCTTTAGGAAAGAAGGGTATATTTGTGGGATACTCTGAAAGCTCAAAGGCTTACAGAATATACCTCCTAGGATTCAATAAGATCGACATTAGCAAGGATGTGACATTTGATCAAGGCTCAGCTTACAACAAATCCAAAAAGAGACCTGCTGAAAAAACTGAAGAATTAGAAGCACCCAGAATTCATGACACAACCATGAACGAAGAAACTCAAGAAGAAGATCGAGAATTTGAAGAACCTCAAGAACCTGTAGATCCACCTCAAGAGAATAATACTCATAAGAGAAAACCTGCTTGGGTACAAGAAGCTATCCAAGGTGTGGAAAGATATGGGGCTCCAGAAGAGAATCACAGAGAAAGAAAGAGAACTAGATCCTGCTCCGGATATGTAGCTTTATTATGTGATTTCATCGATAAAGAACCTTCCATTTATGAAGAAGCAGTAGAACGGAAAGAATGGAAGGATGCTATGATTGAAGAGTATCAATTGATCATGAAGAATGATGTTTGGGATGTTGTCCCAAGACCAGAAGGAAAGTCTATTGTAACTTCCAAATGGATCTACAAGATCAAGCATGTTGTAGATAGTAGCATAGAAAAATATAAAGCAAGATTTGTTGCTCGTGGTTTCTCCCAGAAAGAAGGAATAGATTGTGAAGAAATTTTTGCACCTATAGCCAGATACACTTCCATCAGATCAGTACTTTCTCTAGCTACAGTGATGAAATGGAAGATACACCAAATGGATGTCAAGACTGCTTTCTTGAATGGCCTAGTAGAAGAAGAAGTGTATGTGGAGCAGCCACTCGGTTTTGAGACACGTGACAGGGAGTCTCATGTGTGTAGATTGAAGAAAGCCATGTACGGTTTGAAACAGGCACCCAGGACATGGTATGGCATAATTGATAGCTTTCTATCCAGTTTGGACTTTACCAAGAGTAAAGCAGATTCCAACCTTTACTACAAGGTTGAAGATGGAAACCTAGTGATGCTCCTACTATATGTAGATGATCTGTTTGTAACAGGTATGGATGGGTTAATTACTAATATGAAGAGGAAGCTTGCTGCCGAGTTTGAAATGAAGGACTTGGGTATGATGCATTATTTTCTAGGCATGGAGGTGTGGTAGAATGCGGATGGAATATCCCTTGAACAAGGGAAGTATGCAGTAGAGATCCTGAAGAGGTTTGGGATGATGGACTGCAAGGCCATGACCACACCTATGCAATCAAACCTGATGCTATTGAGTGATGCTTCATTAGAAGTGGTTGATGCTACGATGTATCGTCATATGATTGGGTCCTTGATGTACCTAATGAACATGAGACCAGATATTTGCTTTGTTGTGAACACCTTGAGCCAGTTCCTGATAGATCTGAGACATGTTCACTTGATTGTTGCAAAGCATATTCTGAGGTACCTGAGGGGTATAGTTGATTATGGGCTTAAGTATGAGGTGAATCAAAAGATTAACCTAGAGGGTTATGTTGATTTAGATTGGGCAGGCAGTGCCATCGATAGGAAGAGCACTTCAAGGTGTTGCTTCAATATAGGATCAGGTGTGATCTCTTGGTTTAGCAGGAAGCAATCCTGTGTGGCACTAAGTATAGCTGAAGTAGAGTATGTTGCAGCTTGTTCAGCTAGTTGTGAGGCAGTATGGATAAGGAAGCTACTATCTGATTTATTTGATCTCTAGTTGGATGCTACTTTTATATATTGTGACAGCCAAAGTTGTGTGAAGTTGTCGGAGAACCCAGTGTTCCATGAAAAGTCGAAGCATATCGAGATCAAATATCACTATATTAGGGATATGGTGCAGAGAGGAGTAGTGAAACTCCAGTATGTTATGACGGACGAATAGATAGCTGATGTGTTGACGAAGCCATTGGTCAGAGTGAAGTTTGAGTACTTCAGGGAGAAGCTTGGTGTTCTTCAGATCGAGGTTCTTTCCAAGGGGAAGTGATGAGTTCGTGAGCCATTCTGACATGGTGAGATGATTGGTTCCTTCCATGGTCAGATGTAAGGGTTGATCCATTCTGTCATGGTGAGAGGATTGGTTCCTTCCATGTCATATATGAGTGCTATCCATTCTAATATGACTATAGCATTTGTTCCTACATGATTAGATATAAGGGCTATTGCCATTCTTGGAATGGAGGTGCCTGGTCAGTTACCAGGAATACTCGGTCTAGGACTAAGGGACATTCTGATATGACTGTGAGATGTATTCTCACATGATCATATGTGAGCGCATGGCCATTCTGATGTGATTGAGGGATGTGTTCCCACTTGATCAAATATAAGGGTTGTTGCCATTCTTTGAAAGGAGGCACCTGGTCAGTTACCAAGGTGCCTCAGTCTGGGACTAAGAGCCATTCTGATGTGATTGAGGGATTGGTTACCACATGATCAGATCTAAGTGTAGAGCCTTTCCACATATGATAGTAGGTGTGCCTTATCATGCTGGTGGATGTGAGTGCTATCCTTTCCATAGATGATAGTAGGTGTGTCCTATCATGCTGGTGGATTTGGGTGCTGCACCTTTTCACAGATGGTAGTAGGTGTGTCCTACCATGCTGGTGATTGTAAGTGTTGTGCCTTTCCACATATGGTAGTAGGTGTGTCCTACCATGCTGGTGAATCTAAGTGATGTGCCTTTCCACAGATGATAGTAGTTGTGTCCTATCATGCTGGTGCTTGTAAGTGCTGAGCCTTTTCACAGATGATAGTAGGTGTGTCCTATCATGCTGATGAATGTGCTTGCTATGCCTTTTCACAGATGATAGTAGTTGTGTCCTATCATGCTGGTGAATGTAAGTGCTGGGCCTTTCTGACATGACTGGATTGGTTCCTATCATGGTCATATGTGAGTGTTGGGCATGCTTTTCTGACATGGTGTTGGATGTGTTCCTCTCATGGATATATGTAAGTGTTGGGCGGGCCATTCTGAATTAGGGTCAGATATAAGTGCTCAAGAATACCTACATGGAGGCTATGCCTACAACCAGCATGAAAAAGGGCTGGCTCTGTAGAACTTCCTGTGACAAGAAGAATCATGAGATAGCACCCATGATGATCCAGTGATGATGATCCAACAGTGATGATCCAGATCCAATGATCATGTCTAGTGATGATCTAGATTGAGTGATGATACAGATCTAGTGATGATGATCCAGATTGAGTGATGATGATCCAGATCTAGTGATAATGATCCAGATCGAGTGATGATCCAGATCCGATGATGAAGATGACTTGAAGATGAAGATAACTTGAAGATGAAGATGACTTGAAGATGACGAGGACTCAATCATGATCTAGATGATACAGAGAAAAAACTTGTGCTGATAAATTATGTCAAGAGAATACCTTCCTAGTTAAGAGGGAGTTTTCATGTAATTGTAACTTCAGAATGTATTCAATTGTATTTCTTATGTATTGTAACCCGATGTTTATTCTAGGATGTGTCTGTAATGTACTTGAGTCGTGTCATGCCCCGATGTTCCTATCGAGAGGTTATATAATGTAAACAAGTCATGTCAAGTCATTGTGGGTAACCCTCCTATTGTTCAAGGGTTAAAGTCCCTGCAGTTCCGGGGCACTAGGGTTATTAGACTCTCCTAGAGAAGTCGGCCCTAGTAGGGTTTTGTCAAGTCAGGAATTAGTATAAATAGAGAGCTAGCCTCTCTATTTATCACACACTCACTCACACTCAGTTGTAGCACATAGCTGAGGAAGAAGAAGACACGGGGGCTAGGAAGAAAGAGGTTACTGCTGTCAGGAGATCATCTTATTGTTTTGGGGTTTTAATTTTGGTGTTGATTCTATCTCTGAGGAAGTTGCGGGGTTTTCTCCATTTATGGCTTCACCGAGGAAAAACACTGTGTTCATTGTCTCTTATGTTTGATTGTTTTGCTTGTTATTCTCTTACTTAAAATATCCTAATATAATGCTAGCTTAATGTTAAAAATCTAACATGAAAACCCAAATTAGAAAAATGCACTCTTACTTTCAGAATTCAAAGGTTGTTTAATCATAAAGCAAGTGCGAGAAAACATGAGACATTAGTGTTCTGATTTTTAGGATATTTTTAGCGATTTTCCCAAAGAAATTAACCCTGCATAATCCCCTTTCCTTGGATGACAATTAACATGTTTTAGATCAAGCTTGGAATTATTGACTGTGTATTGTCATTGATAGAAACATGAATGACAAACTTGTAATTCTTACTGATTGGAGGAAGTTGCGAACTAGCCAAAAATTGAGAAGGAATTAAGAAGATGAGAAGGTGATAGTGTTGGTCAAAGGGTAACCATAAATGTAGCATGATTGAGGCCAAAATCAGATTGAATCTATCATGCTTGATGACATCGTTGGAAGCGTAAAAATATTAGATTTCTAGACCTTAAATCCACCTAAGAAAACTATAGATGAGGGAAAATTGAGTACAAGGATGTGTATAATGGTCCAAGTAATCCATGTGTCAAATTTGATCACAAACCAATCAAATATGTGCTCTTAGTGTGCATTATATCGACCTAGTCATGCATTTTATGAAGATAACCATCAAAAGGTAGAATTTGGTCAGTTGAAGGTTTTGACATGAATTTTCTTGGGATTATTATTAATAATCCCTTTTTCCACATAATCTATGTTTCCATTTTCCTACCTTAGGAGGTCTTCATCACTCGACTAGTGCATGGGGGAAAGACCTATGGGATACATGCCATTTGTTGCACTTGTTTGCATGAGTTTAGGTGCTCCAAGGACCAATCCATATAATTTAGGAACCCACTCTAAGTGCCACCAATAGTCTCCAATAGTTTACCCTAGTTGGTATTCAGTGAAGTCTAGTTATGCTCTGATTCCCGTCAGTTAGGTAACTCTCAGTAATCCTAGCATTAGTTTCCATGATTCAGGGGAAGTAGGGTGAGAATTTTCTCACCTACCCTCATCAGTTAACTGGTTGTGAATTGTTTTAGTGATATGGAGTTGCATTAGTGAGTTCTAGTGGTGATTTTCCCACATTGATTTAGCTTTGGAGCCAATCAAGGTTGGTAGATTCGAATCCTATCGTAGGTATCTAAATTCTCCTATATGTATTACCATTATATTACTTAATATATTATATATTGATTAATGGATTTAATATCATTATTCCAATTATTGGTCTCATGAGTGTTAATTTTCCATCAATTATTGATTTGAACTATTGAATTGCTTCTCTCTCTTATACAATCTTCTTCATATTTTGAATTCATGAAGGCATGAATATACTATGCTTCATTAAATTTAACATAGTATCAGAGATGGTATCCATGACATCAACAAACCTTAGAAGCTTCCATTGATGCATTAGAAGCAATTGGGTTCCACATAAATCCTGGAATTATTGTCTTAATCCCTCTGTATTTTGTATAGAGAATCCTATTAAGGTGTGATGCACCTAGAGAAAGTGCACATGTCTAAGTGGAGAGTGTTTGAACTAATATGATTTGAACTGAACTATTTTTGCAGGTAAATTAAATATTTTCTTAAGAATTAGTTGTTTCTTGAAGCTGTGAAATGGAGAATTCAGCATCTATGAATCCTAGAATCCTCACACCCTTCAATTTTCTTGATTGGAGGGATGACATGAATATTATCTTGTGCAAAAAGGGTATGTACAAGGCCACAATGGGCAGAGAAGTTGAACGCCAACAGTATCTTGAAAAATCCAAGTATGTGAATAAGCTTGATGAATCTTTTGGATTCATGTGCATCCACATCTCTAGGGAGATGGTGTTCCATATTTATGGACTCAAGACTCCAAAATAAGTTTGGGATAAGATCTAATTCTTGTTTGGAAAATAGGATGAATTGAGGGGAAACATCCTGGAGAATGAGTTGGTATCAATACAGCCCAGTAACTTAAAAACTATACAATATTTTTTCTCAAGATTCAAAGATCACTCATCACGAAATGCAAGCAAAGCGTGATTATGAAGAAGGATGAGCAATTGGTGCTCTCCATAGAGAGAAAACTTGGTCCATAATTCTCAGTGTTTGTATCTACCTTCCACTCTGGGATACTGACTACTCCTAGTTGGTGAATTATATCCCTTGACACCTTCATAGAGTCTCTAATACGGGAAAAAGACAAGATAAAACAGATGGGAGCTCTCAGATCCTCTCCAAATCAAATCTCTTAGATGTTGAGACAAGGAACGTGCAATTAAGGAGGAAGCATAAAAGAGAAGAGAAAAGGAACACTGACATTGAACCTAAAGACAAGTTTGATCCATCAGATGAAGCATCGGTCTCTAGGAAGGAAAAGTATCAAAGGTCTGACTAGGGAAAGTGCTCCTACTGTAAGAAAGAAAACCATACAGAGAAATATTGTATGAAGAAGATCATATATCATATGACAAAAATCCTTAAGAAGCACAATATTCCCCTCCCTGAAGGCGCCAAGAAGGCCGACTCTAGAGACAATACTGAAGATCATGATGAGAGATGTCATGCACTGAAGGCTAGTTGTTCAAAATGGCATGCCTTCCTCATTGATTTAGGAGCCTTCAATCATATATTTGCATCCATAGAATCATTCTCTTCATTACAACTTACTGATAGTCTGAGTATTCACATGGGTGACAACACTCAAATTCAAGGTGAAGGAAAGGTTTCAATCAAGTTAAAACATGGAGTGTTAAAAAATGTACTCTATGTGCCCTCCTTAGCAATAAAATTATTGTTTGTATACCATATGACTCATACAGGCTCACCAAAGCTAGCGGTATTTGGACCTGACTCGGTGGAGATATTAGATATCTCAACTGGGAATATTATAACAAAAGGTGTTGCAACGCCATGCCTCCAAGGCATATGAATTCTCACACTTTTTGCCATACTCAGATCAAGTGCAATCTCAACTTCCATTTGAAAGGGGAGGTAAAACCATTCTAACTAAACTTTTTACATATGATAATGTTTCCATTAGTGTTTCAGATTTAGAATGTGAAGCAGAGGACCTAGTTGAATCATTTTATGAAATTGAATATGAAGTTCACAGTGATCTAGATCTAGATCTAGTTCCTACTCCCAATCCTATACCTAAGTGGGCTCAAAATGTTATTGAGGCAGTTGTGAACATGAATGGAGCTTCATCTGACATTAGGAGAACCAGATCCTAGTTTCAAAAAGAGAGCCTTACACTATGTCAAGCAAATTCACTTCATTCAAAGAGGTGCAACAAGCTCCCAGAGAGATGCTACATTATGGTAAGGTTTGAACAACAATTTTGCTCACTGAAGAACAAATTGGATCATGCCACTCTTCCTATATAAATAAGAGGTAAAGGAAACATTCCTTCTCCTATCTATCATCGTATTGGAAGAAGATGGAAAAGGTTCACATGCACAGTCCCAGGAACCTAGTGCAAACAAGAACCATCACACTGCATTGCTGCTTCACAGAGATACAGATTGCAAAAATATTTTCATAAGTTTTTACCCAAGAATAATTTTTTTTCTCTTAGTATGAAAGCTTGATCCCGGTTTTCCTACTTAGTTTGAGGCGGGTTTTTTCCCATGATGTTTTCCCCATTTACTCATTTTTGTTAACCAATTATTATTTTTTTCCTTTAGATTGTATGGATGAACTTTGGTCTTAGTTGCCAGGGCCAAGGTTCTCCAAAGTTAGTATTAAGGGGGGGTGTTGGGATTATTATTAATCCTCCCTTTGACCACATAGTATAATTTTCCATTTTCTTAGCTTAGGAGGTCTTCATCACTCCACTAGTACATGGGCGACACCTACCACACTATTACAAAATGAGAGATAAATGACAATAAAAATGACCAAAATCCACATATAAATGATCACTTTTGATTTGGATACCATTGGTGGCTAATTTTCGTTCTCTTATCACGCAACCAAAAATGTGGTCATATTTAGTTTGGTCATTTCTAGATTGTCTTGTGGTCATTAATCTGGTCGTATTTTTGGTCATTAATCTGGTCATTAATTGTGACAATTAATGACCAAATATACGACCAAATTAGTGACCACAAGAAAATATCAAAATGAACAAGCAAAATATGACCACACTTTTTGTCGCGTGATAAGAGACTGGAAAATAGCCACCAAAACTTGTATTTGGTCGTTTATATGTGAATTTTGGTCGCTTATCTCTCATTTTTTGGTCACTTATCTCTAATTTGTTTTCACTAATTTTTTCATTTTTAATTGATATTGCAATGTCATTAGGGCATGGTGGAATTGAACCACCAACATCTTGCTTGTAAGGCAAGCTCTCTTCCATTGAGCTAGCACCATTTAAGAATTTAGGAACTTAACTTATAGAGTCTTGTATAATGGTAAAATGATCAATACATGTGTTTGATTAATAATTGGCAAAGGATGATAGATTGTATAAGTTCATATGATATGATTAAGCAAGTTATGAAAACCATGCACATGGATATGGAAATGCAATAAGAATTTGAAATACAATAGGATGAAACAAAACCTATAGATCAATCAATTATGAAAACTTGTTTGAACCCTTGTAAAAGTACCTAAATGTTTTGATTTAGATGAACTCAAATTTAAAATTGGCCAATAATCCATCAAATAAACAAAGAAAAACACAAACTTTTCTCAATAATTTAATGAGTATTCAAAAGCTATCCAACATAAAAAAAAATCACAACAGTACAATTTCCTAAGCTATTGGATAATTAAAATATAAGGAAATATTTTGTGCAATTTTTTTCATATTTATCATCCTTTCAATTGAAATCTATAGTACAATTAATGACATAAAAGGCCATATTTTTTCCATGGATTTCTACATTCATAAACAATTTAACAAAACGTTGTTCTCAAAATCCAACTCTTACTATAGTTAAAACGACTACCAGAAAAAAGGTCTTTCATTAGGGGAAAAAATTCACCATTACCTCATTGACGACAACAAAAAAAGGACTCCATCACCAAAAGTTGAATGTCACAAAAAGCAACATAGGAAAAAGTAAAAGACATATGGATATTAACTAGGTCCATCACAAATAATCATGATTAGTGATGGTCAATGACAGTGGCCAATTCTTGTGAATGATAGTGACATATCTTTAATGACCCTCACTATTGACGCATATGTGATGACAGTCAACGTCACCAAAAATTGATCACCAAAGGCAGTGTAGGAAAAAGTAAAGGTTGAGATATGGAGACAATCTAGGCCCATAACCAATAATCATTATCAGTGATTGTTGGTGATCACCAATGATCATTATTAGTGATGGTTGATGACCATTGTCAATTCATATGAACAATAATGGCATGTCTTTAATGACCTTCACTATTAATTTATATATGATGACAAGCAATAGTCATAACCATTTCCTATGAACAATAGTGATTTGTTGGTAACAAACCTTCAATACCCTTCACTATTGAAAATATTTTAAGTTAGATAAGGAATAGGAGGTGACTTGAAGGAAAAGCCACCTAGATTATATGTAGGGAAAGGATGGATGATAAGAGGATTCCCACTAGGTGATGTTGGAGATGAAAAAAATTACTTTTGTTCATAGTGAATAACTTTTGTGAAATTTGGAGGTTTCCACTACTATTGTTGTTTTGGATGATTCCAAGACTACAAGGACCTAAGGACAATTCAAAAATATATTTTGTTTAAGAAAAACATGCAGATTTATGTTACTTTCAATATTATCATTACGTGGTTATGTTGTTGTTGATGATTCCAAGACTACAAGGACCTAAGGACAAATCAAACATCTATTTTGTTTAAGAAAAACATGCAAATTTATGCTACTTTCAATATTATCATTATGTGGTTATGCTAATCTTTGTAAGTGGAATTGTATTCAGATTGAGTTTATTAAAATGTGAATTTTTGCTCATCTTATGAATCATTATATATTGTTGAAATCAAACAAATTACTTGATAGAGTTAAACAAATAAAGAAAACTATGGACCAAAGATAACATAAAAGAAAATAAACTTAATAACTGTTATTCAAATTTTCTGAAACTATTACATTTCTTGGTGAATTTTTAAAGCCCCAGGAAGATCCATGGTTCAAAAGCTAAGACCTTAAGGGCCCTTTTCATGTTTAAAATTAAATAAACTTAACAAAAAAACTACTAAAAAAGAAGAAATTAACAAGGATGAAATGATTAAATGGACACTTTCATGTTTGAGAAAGAAACCAATTATTCTAGATAAGATGTAGCATCTGGTCTATGTGCAAGAAAAGTGTCAAGGTTAAAAACATTGATTAATAATTACACCAAAATAAAAAGAACTACTACAAAACATTAGATAGTAAAATTAAATTTAGGTGGCGTGTGGATGACTTTATTAATATGCCTAAATATAGTTCCATAACATAACAAACATTAGATAGTAAAATTAAATTTAGGTGGCGTGTGGATGACTTTATTAATATGCCTAAATATAGTTCCATAACATAACAAACATGTTTATTACAAATGAAATGAAAACCTACCATACAAGCCATTAGGTAGAAAGAAAAACAAAGTTAGAAAAAAATTGAGTTTTGTAAAAATAAAATAAATAAATTAACTAATTAAAAAAGTTGTCTTTGTAAAAAGAAAAGAAAACTATTGGTGTATGTTCATTAAGAATTAGAAATTAAAATTCTTCTTTTACTGTGGGATTTAAAGTAATAAATTAAAATCTTTCTTTTTTTCAAGTATTCCAAAAAAAATTGAGCAAAATAAACTATGTTAAAACGAATCAAAAAACATTGTAGTTTATTTAATTTTATTTTGTTGAATATATATATATAAACCAATAAATTAAAACCTTCCATTTTTCCAAAAAATTGGGTCATGTTAAAACACGGAACAAAAGACTTTGTAGTTTATTTGTTTAAAAGAAATTCTATTTTGTACAAAGACTATATATCTGTTATGTTATTCGAAAATAATTTTTTTTATTTCCAGTTTTTATAAATTTATCATTTCTAATTTAGAAAATTTTATTCGTTTTTTTTGTTAAAACTAAAAAGGAAATTACAAATTCGTTATCAGACCTTAAAGGTTCGTTTAAATCCAGAAAATAGAAATGAAAAAACCCAGCCCAAAAACAAAAGAAAAAAAACAAAAAAAAATTCTAATTCATTAAAAAAAAATTTAAAAACTAAATATATTAACAAAACTTTCTATGTTATTCAAAAACAGATTGTTATTTTCGTCTTTTAAATAAATATTGAAGTTTGAATAAGAACCCAAAGATAACTTATATATAATTTGTAAATAAATAAAACAATTTTTTTGGCATTTTTTTTTAAATTTTGGGCTTAAAAAATATGACCATTTTTATTTTATAAATTTTTATAGATTTTTGTTAAAAATTAAGAAAAGAAATTACAAATTCATTATAAAAAAAATTAAAAGTTCTTTTAAACCCATATGTATGTATATATATATATATAATAAACAATAAAAATAAAAATAAAAAGCTGAGGGGTTGCTTAAGAGGGCCGAGTTTGCAAACCGTTCGTTGGCGTGTGGTTGACACAACCATGGCTTGTTACAAACCATTCGGGAAACCACTAAGAGGGGATGCCCAATAATGGCTGCAATCCACTATTTTTCTTTATTAAATATTTAAATAAAAAATAAAAGGGAATTTTTTTTTTAATAAATAAAAACATAAACCCAAAATAAAATGATAAATGTGCAAATAAAAGGTTAGACATGATAAAAAGGTTAGATTTGTAAACTAAATAAATAAATCTATGATTTGGGTAAATTATTCAAAACCTTCATACAGATCATATATCTAACTCTTGCCTTTATTAAAACCTGCAAAACAAAAATCAAAACAATGAAACAATAAGAAATTTAGATAAAAAATAAAACTTAGCATTCAAGAAAATTGAAATGCAAATAAGGACTCCATAGCTCTAAGATTTTGAGCTTCCATAGCCTTCATGGCTCTGTAACACTAGCCACTCTAAAAAAACTAGCTAGAGACATGAGGAAGAAGTTAAAAAATGAGGAATTAGGGTCCTGAGGAAGAAGTTAAAAAAATGAGGAATTAGGGAAAGGTAGGGGCTTTTGTATTAGCCATATTAAAAGAAAAATAATTACATAAAAGGCACGTAGCCTTTATGCAAAAGAAACAAGAAATTTGTTTCTCCTCCATAACTTAATTAAGTGTGTCTATATATATGTTTGTGGTTTAAGATATGTTTGTGGTTTAAGTTAAATAAAGTTGATTTAATTAAAATTAATTTAATTTAATTATAAATTATTTATAATAAAAGAAATTAGAATTTAAAATAAAATTTAAATGTAAACAAAAACATATATTCATTAAATTTAATTACATAGAAGAGGATGTTATACTTTATATTAAGCTTAAATGTTTAAAAAAATTAATCTAGATTATGTTAAGTTAGTATTAAAAAAAATTAAGCTATATGTTACATTTAATGTTAGGTTTAATGTAAGTATAATTTTTTATTTTTTTTGTTTATGTAGTTATTTATGTTTTCTATGTTAAACCTAGCACAATTACAACATTGATGAGTTAATTAGCATTCACTCGTAGAATGGTAAACATCATGAGTCCAACTAAGTAAAGGCCAAAGATGGGGTCTTGTGAAAACCTATTTCCAAAATGTTAAATATTTACTTATACTTAAAAAAAATTGTGGGAACGTTGGCCTTGGTATTAATAATGCTCGTGTGTGGGAAGATAGAGAAGAAAATATTTCACCCATGCATGCTAGAATGAGAAAGTGTATAAATATGGTTGGAAGTAATATAAATCTAGGCTAATGATCATGAGGAGATGAGAGAATACAAATAAATGTCAGTGTGGGATGGAAAAAATGTAAGTAATAATATTGTACTAATGACAATGGTATTGCTAATGTGAAAGCAATAATCAATTTAAAAGTGGAAAACGTAGTATAAGCATGGAAGCTAAAACATATATATCATGACAAAAGGAGACTAATTAATTTGATTAAAGAACGGAATTTTCAATGGTTTTGTAGAATAATAATGACTATAGAGTGAAAGTGTTCATGTCATAGAGAGGAGGTAAATGGAAGACTTTAACTCAAATAATGTATAAGAGTTTCATGGAATAATAACGCATTGAGTGATATAAGCATGTGAATATATACATTCATGATTCAGAATGCATTTAGTACAATAAGAATGATGGTATGAGTAAGATATAGGGAAATATACCAAAATATCAAGTAAATGTATTTTAGATTTTATATCAAATATGAGTAAGGAGAAAAGGTAATCACGGTAGTAGAGATTGCAATTTGTGAAATAAATTTGTACTATGAGCATGTTCCTAGTACATGCATAAGCAATGAAGCAATGGTGAAATATCTAAAAAAAATAGTGCGATCATCTATAAATGTCAAGGTAAGCGTGAGTGGTTGTATGGGGTAGGGTGGAAATGCATAACATAAGGTATAAACATCAAATCTATTAGTATACCAAAACATGTGATCTCCTTTGCACTCCACAGGGTCGAGAGGAGAGTCAAAGGGTGTTGGGGATCTCCTTTGTTGTAGTGCCATGGAGCCAATGGGATATAACATGAGAGCGTGAGCCAAGAAAATTTAAAAGACAAAGCACGCAGTTCCAAGGTTGTATAATATCAGGGCCTAGCATTGAAGAAAACAAAGGGCATATGCTAGCCCATGGATCCAAGGGCCATTTCCACTATATCACCTAGGGCTTGCTCAAATGAAGCACCATGTCACATGGAACAATGCCAAAAACTAAGGGTTTGGATGGGTTTGAATGCCAATATTGATTGTGGTCAGATTGGCCACTACACAGTTCCAGGGACCGAGTTTGTAAAGGTCGAATCCCAAATTCTCTATGGTTGTGTATTTGGGATTTAGTGCTGAGAGCCAAGGTCTGATGTATGCGCATTTTCTACATATGATGTGCAGGTTATTAAACCATATTTTCTTTGTGCCATGTTTAAATTCATAATATGCCACATAATATGTGTTTTGATTATTGGTGTGATGTTTCAAAACATTAAGTGGGTTTTTATTATCACCAAAGATTTGTTGGCACACGTTGTTTGCATAAAATGAGTTTTGAGTTAGCCTAAATTTTTGACATATAAACTCTTGTCCTTGAAATATTTGTGCATCAAACCCTTGGAGAAGTGGGTTTGTATACTTTGGTTACTCTTTGAAGTAGTGCACCTTTCATTTGTGGCTTAAACTATTAAAACCTATGTTTGTAAGGTTTCCATGGTTAAAGTGGAAGATGGAAAACAAGGGAATTCTTGTGAAATGTTGCCATAACTTGAATATTTATCATGAATATTGGCATGGGGTATATCGGTTATAAAACCTATATTTTATGGTTAAACTATTTAGTGTCTTACCACTATTACATGGTTATGGGGCTTTATATTATAAATGTGTCTAATAATAATAAATTCATTTTTATATAAATATAGAATTTATAAGCTAATTTGGTGTCAATTGCTAAGTTGTGACACATGAGGAGGGCTAAAATTTACTAAATTTAAACAATATAGATGGATTCAAAGACATCCTATAAATGAGTCTTTGAATCCATCTGCAATGTTAAAATTTAGTAAATTATACATATTCATTGTCAAAATTGTAATTTTCTATTGTCGGAGTGACACAACTAAAAATGACCAAATAAATGACCAATTGTTATGTGGTCATTTTTAGTTTAATTCTTATCTCGTGACCAAATTGGTGATTTTTTGTTTAGTTCTTATCCTTTGACCAAATTGGTCATTTATCTTGGTCTTTTTTAGTTAGCTCACTTGAAATTTCTCAATTTTGGTCATTTATGCCTTGAAAAAACATAGGCAACCAAAATTTTTTGGTTGCCTAGTCACTTATCTCTCATTTTGTACTAGTTCCACTTACTACGCATGTTTGCATGAGTTTAGGTGTTCCAGGGACCAATCCCTAGAGTTGAGGAACCCACTCTGAGTGCCACCAACAGTCTCCAACAGTTGACCCTAGTTGGTATTTAGTTAAGTCCAGTTATGCTTCGATTCTGATTAGGTAGATAACTCTCAGTCATCCTAGCACCAGTTTCCATTATTTAGGGGAAGTAGGGTGTACTTTCTCACCTACCCTCATCAGTTAACAGTTGTGACCTATTTTAGTGATCCAAAGTTGCATTACTGAGCTGTAGTGTTGATTTTCCCACGCTGAGTTAGTTTTGGACTCAGTCCAGGTTGGTATATTTGAATCCTATCTTAGGTATTTGAATTCTCCTATATGTATTACCATTGTATTACTTAATTATATACTGATTAATCGATGTAATATCATTATTTCAATTATTTGTCTCATTAGTGTTAACTTTCCATGAAGTATTGATCTGAGTTACTAAATTGCATCTCTCGCTTCTACAATCTTCTTCATCATTTGAATTCATGTAGGACTGAAGATCCTATGCTTCATTAAATTTAACACATTTTTATTGAAAAAAGCGAGCATATGGAATTGGAAATAGATTTCTTGAGTAGGACAAGCTTGAAGAAGTTGATACAAGCCCTTTGCATGCATTCTTGATCGCATGGTGTGCATTTTGGTGACCTATGAGTGCTTTTCCTAAAAATATACACGAAGATCAGTTTGGAAAATTCATATATGAATCTAATTTTGTACTGAAATATTATGTAATAAAAAAATAGTTGGTGGTAGAAATAAGTACTTAATTTATGGCCACCTTGCACAACCATCCAATGTTAAGAACTTTTTCCATTATGTCTAGCTCAATGTAAATAATCTTTATTTTCTCATTATGCAAAGGTAGCATTACTAAATTTCTCAACATGAAGCCTCTGGAGATTTTGTCAATGCTTGAGGAGGAAAAAAACAAAGAATGCATGAAATGAAAAAGGAATATGCTATGAAAAAACTTGAAATAAGAAGTCCAAAGTGAGTGAGATAGATAATGTGTTGGCTCAAGAGATTCTACCTACTCTAAAGAAGTTGAGGAAAGAGTGGGCTCATTATATGCAATGCACCAATGGTAATGGTGTACTTGGTACGACTTCATAGGTTTTGCATTACTTATGAGTTTGTACAAGCATAGAAAGTGAATGAAGCTATTATGACTGGGGTTAAGCAAATGAAATCAAATATTCTACAATTTAAGAGAAATATGGAACAATTACAAATAGAAATAGAAGAGAAAGAAAAATCAATTTCAGATGTAACTGTAGATAAAGAGAAGCAAATGGGTGAAGAATTAAAATATCTATCTGAAAAGGTAGATAAACTCTATAATGTTCTTGTTAAAGAAACTTCTACACTCACTATTCACAAAGAAACCATAAATGTAGCATGATTGAAGCCAATGTCAGACTAAATCTATGATTTTTTATGACATGGATGGAAGCATAAAAATATTAGCTTTCCAGACCTTAAAGCCACCCAAGAAAACTACAAATGAGGAAAAATTGAGTACATGGGTCTGTATCATGGTCCAAGGAATCCATGTGTCAAATTTGAGAATAAACCAATCAAATATGTGCTCTTGGCGTGCATTATAATGACCTAGGTGTGCATTTCATGAAGGTGACTGTCAAAAGGCAGACTTTGGTTAGTTAAAGGTTTTGGTGTGCATTTGTCTTGAACATAATGGGCATCTAGAATTGGAAAGACATTACTTGATAAGGGACAAGCCTGATGAACTTGATTTGATCTATTAGCATCCATTCTTGATCGCTTGGTGTTCATTTTGGTGACCTATGAGAGCATTTCCCGAAAAATATATAGAATATTAGTTTGGCATATTCATATATGAATATAATTTTGTATTGAAATATTATGTAATAAAAAATAGTTTTTGGTGGTAGAAATAAGTACTTAATTAATGGCCACCTTGCACAACCATCACATGTCTATAACCTTTTCTATTATGTCCAATTCAATGTAAACAATCCATGTTTTCTCATTATGCAAGGACGGATTACTAAATTTCTCAACATGAAGCCTCCAAATATTTTGTCAATGCTTGAGGAGGAAGCAAGGACAATAATGTATGAAATAAGAAAGGAAGATGCTCTGAAAACACTTGAAAATAAGCATACCAAAGTGAATGAAAAAGATAATGTGTTGGCTCGAGAGATTGTACCTGTTAGCACCTGTTCTAAAATTTGAATATTTTTACATATGCATATGCACTAATTCCTATGAAAAAGGATAAGCCAGTGAAAATGATGGGTAAGGTTGAAAAATTCCCATGCCATATAACCTGAGTGAGTGTTGATGCAGGTTCTGAAGGATTTGTTCTTAGTTGAAAGTGAAGAAAACAACAAAAATCCTTAGGTGCAACCTTGGAAATGAGCTTGGTATGAAATTTCTTATCAGAGTTAAAAGCTAACCGGAACGGACAGCTTGGATGCACAACGGAGAAATTTCAAAGGCCAAAAATCATTTCCGCCAAGGAAAAAACCAAGAGCAGAAAAGCGGAAAAGGAAAAGATTTGGTTGTGAAAGATGGAAAATCCGACTTCTCCTTTCCACAGTCCGAGATCTGACGGTTAAGGATGACTCTATGATAAATCAACGATCCAGGAAAGGGGGAAAGCAGAAAAGGGACAAATTTGGTTATAAAATTTGGTAAATTCACCTTTCGGTTTCCGCTATTTTGCGAAAAGGAAAAATAGGAAAGCGGAAGATACAAAATTTGGTCGTAAAAAGTTAGAATCCCTCTTTTCGTGAATCGTAAGATTGACAATCCGAAAAGTTTCCACCAAAGATCAGCAGCTCGGAAAGGAGAAGAAAGACGAGAGAAGAAAGCGGATAAACAGATTTTGGTTGTGCAAAAGTTGAAATTCCGCATTCCGTGATATGCAGGATCGGCGGTCCGAAAAGCTTTCGTGAAAAATAAACGGCTCAAAATGGAGCATAAAGGCAGAAATCGTAAAGGCGGAAATCAAAAAGTGAAAATATAAACAAAATTGGTTATGGAAAGTTGGAATCCCACTTTCCACTTTTTGCCATCCCGTAAGATCTGCAGTTCAGAGATCTTCTACATAGATCAACGGCCCGGAAGAGTGCGGAAAGGTGACACCGGAAATATAAAAGTTTAGTATCATGAAAGAGAAATCACAACTTTTTCTTTCCACATCCCGTAGCTTGGTCTTAGATCAATGACACAGAAAGTTTCTTCCTAAAATCAACATTGTAGAAAGCTAAAGGGCGAAAAGGATAAGGCGGGAGAGGAAATATCAGATTGAGCCTCGAGAAAGCTAGAAGCCCACTTTTCACGATCAACTTTCTACCATTTTGATCTCAAATCAAAAGTGCAGGATGAATCTTGAGAAAATCAACGGTTAAAGAGAAATTTCATAGGTGCAAGAGAAAAGGATGAAGGAAACTGTTGCAGGTTGTCCATTGATGCTCTGCACAATCATTTTCATCAAGCAAGACTGAGTCCTAGGAGTCTAGTTTTCCATTTTTATCCATCACACACAACCTAGCATGCTTTCATGATTTGCTCGTGATCATGGCGAATCTCCTAGGTCAGAATTGGTTAGGATTTTGTGTGTGCGAGATTGATTCCTGATTTTTATAACTGTTTTTGGCTATGTTTTGAGGTTGGTCCCGGTATCCCATGACACTATAAATGAAACCTCTATGGAGGAAGAATGAGGTTGGACATTCATTTTTGAATCCTATGTGCTTGGTTTTGTAGCTCTGCAACTTGCTTGGAAGTAGTAATGTAAAGTATTTCATGAGTTTTTGAGATTCATAATGGTGTTCAATGTTCAGTTTGTGTTCCCCTGTATACTTGATTTCCATGTTTGTGTAGTTTCTGCTAATGCATTTCTAGTTGTATGCAAGGAATTCGTTCTCTGTTTAGCACTCCCTGCATCAGATAGCATGTTTTTTATGTGTTTATGGTAAACATCTTGGAATTCATCCTTTGTTAGATGCTCCATTTCAGTTATCATCCTTTACTATTGCTTCTGCTAAAGGTGTTTCAAGAGATTCTTCCACAGATAGGTGCCTCCTGTCTCATTGGGCTTCTTCTCATTTCCCCCTTCCATCTCTCAAAGATATTTTGCTGAATATTAACACTTATTTTGCCTCAAATTACAAAGGTTATCACTCCTCATCTTCACTGTAATACCCTTGAATGATTCAGGTTGTGACTCCATTGCCCAATGGTATTTAAAATTTGACTATCTTATACTCTTTAAAATCCAAACCACCCTTTCCTTTCGAAATCTAGCCTTCTAAATGCTTTTTTAAAGATATATGTGTATGTGAATGACCCTGTGACAAGAGAGAGCCCTCTCTAACTGTATAGGATAAAATACAGCCTAAATATTGGTTTGAAATGGTTACCCCAACCATTCTCCTACCACAACCATAGAAAATTACTGGGTGATAACATCTTGGCACCGTTCCTAGGGACTAATTTCTATTATCACCTTGGGAAAATGACATTGTTCTAGTTCTACGACCTAGTTGAGAAGCAGGTCATAGACACATGTTGGTTGTACATGATCTGGTGACTCCACTCAAAGTTTTTGAAAGGTGACTCCACTGCGAAATAGTGGTGGCCATAAAAACCAACACGATGAGCAATCCCTATGATGAATCTTTCCAAGATATTTTTTTATCCAGAGAGTCTAATTCGAAGGGCCAAAAAGCTGTAAAGGTTAGTCATAACCCTTTCCTTTCCTACTGAAGGTGTTTTTTCTATTAATGATATATATGAGCATTGTGATGAAGAGTTTGGGCTAGCTTTCCCTAGGACTAAATCTAAGTCCAGCCTCTCTAAAGTGGTTTCTAACACCTCTGCATTTGAATTATCCTACATTTCCTAGTCACCCCAGAACTCAGAGCCTTAAGGAAGGGATCTCCAACACTTTCTTGACCCAGAGTACCCCCTATTTTCCAATTCCAAGCTCAAATCACCTACATCATCCAGTTTCACAACCCCTCATAGCTCTGCAGTTCCTCACAACACATCGATTTTGTCTATCACACCTTCTGCAACCCCTTTTGGAAACCCCATTGTAACCCCAGGGATGGCTAGGTTTGCCTCTTTACTCCTCCCTGCTTCTCTTCATGACCTTCCCCAAGGATATGACAAAAGAATCAAACAATTCAATTGGGAGAGGGGATATTTAGTTGAGGAACACTTAGAGTGGTTTTTAGATTGTACAAACTTGGAGGAGGTAGACTATGATGATGTGAAAGTCAGACTGTTTTCCCAATGTCTTTCTAGAGAGGAAAGAAGATGGTTCACAAATCTTCCAGACCACTCCATTCTGAAATATCAAGCCTTTTAAGAAGCCTTCAAGAACAAATGGGAAGGCAAGAAAAACCCCAAGCTATATTTGTCCCAATATCATTCCATGAGGAGGAAGGAGCGTGAATTTGTTGAAGACTTTTTTGATAGGTTTATGAAGGTATACAATGCCATTCCCTCCCAGTTTAAACCTCCCCCTGGTTTTGCTCAACTCCAATATGTCGAAGCCTTTGATAGTGATTTTACCTTGTGGCTAAGCGAGAGAAAATCATCCTCCCTTGCCGATATGATGAACGATGCCATATAGGTAGAGGTAAATCTGACGGCTTCCAGAAGAAAGAAGAGGGATGAGGGAGAATGGAGAAGAGAGGAAGGAAAAAGAAGAAAGGATAAAGAGCCTAAACAACCTTCTTCCTTTGATCCATAAGAGGCCAGAATGGATAGGATGATGAAAACCATGGAGAAGTTGATGGAAAGGATCAATGTGGACAATAGACCACTTCCTAGGGAAGGTCAACAGCAGAAAAATAGAAACCAGAATGTAAGGAGGCCCTAGGTCCATCAAAATAGGCAGAGAGATCATAGAAACTCTCTTGATCAACCTATCAGGCCCCCATTTTAGGAGAACTATGTAGAGCAGGAATATGGAAATCAAGATGAAGGTGAAATCCACCAACTAGATACTAACTCATCCTCTAGTTTTTTTACCAAGGAAGAACATGATGATTCCTTGCATGAAGGAGACTCAGTTTCCTGCTGTGGAAACAAAGGATTTTTAGAGGGGGTATCAACTTGCTGTCGTGAATCTGTTGAGGCAGATTGGTCTGAATAACATTGATGTTCTCATTATGAGGAATGAATATGAAGTAAACAAAACCTATTTCAATTTAGAGACCAAAATCACAAGAGAAGAGGAATCAAATTCTAAGTTAATGGTTGAGGAAGGACCTTTGTATGTTTTTCAAACTCAAAATTTCACCAAAAGATGTACATGAACCTACAAGGCCCTCTTTGCTTATGGAATATGAAAAGGATGAACAACATTTCAATCAGTTCCAACATATAGAAAGATATGAACAAGGATCTTCTTGGCATTCCAATCCTTCTTCTTATGAGCAAGAAGATGATCAACTCAGTGATGTGCAAGAGGAGGGTTATTCTAATTTGTTTTATCAAGATTGTAGTCAGCTTGTTGCAAATTCTGTTATAGATGGTTTTAAAGAAAATTTTAGTCCACCTATGTATGATGAGTATGAGGAGGACTACTTGGATGTTGTGCCTAAAGAACCAGCTGAATATTTTGCAAGTTCTGAGTTAATTAATGGAGAAAATATGATTGCAATTCATGATCAAATTTTTGAAGACGGGGCGGATAGTGAGTGTACTGAAAATGAATGTTTTCCATTGCGTTTTTCGTCATTTGAATTGCTAAAACAACGGTTTAGGGTCTCTAAGGGAAAATAGGAACTTGAGATTATGGATGAAGCTATAGGCTTTCAATAAATAGAGGATGAGAAGGAAGACCAATCATGCCATCAATCTGATCATGTGAAAGAACCAGTATTCTGCAATAAAGAATTGAATCACCTAGAACAGATGAGGTTTCTGAATGGTATGTTTCTTCATGTTATTCAAATTAAAAATTGTGGTGTCAAGAGGAGTTTATTTCACTTGATTTCATTGAAGACATTCTCTGTGAAACGCATGAAAAGAATCAAGTTTTTAATTCTGAGATTTTAAATAAAGTAGTTGATGTCTCATTTGCCAGTTGTCATGAGAATTCCTTGCATGGTTCTTGTGAAGATAAGTTTGACAAGATGCTGGGGAAGTTACAATTGGAGAATCCATGTCATGGAAAACAAATAATAGAAAAATTTGAAGGTTGTCATGATCCAGTAGTTGAATATGTGGAGAATATTTGTGGTGGGAATGGTTGGTTATGTGATTGCAGTAAAGATCAAGTCTTCTATCATAACCTTTTACCATTCAGTTCTTCCTTTATGATTTGGATCAAGCATGTTGAAGAGCCCCAAAAATTAGATCAATTGCTTAATTGGCTTCATTGGAATTCATAATTTACTTGATTGGGCATTGTTGTTCAGTAAGTAGGGTAGGTAGGTATGAATAAGCTCAACATGGAGAGCATTCCTTTTAGCAAATTTTCAGTTTGTTTCTATTAGCAGTTCAATTTTTGTTTTCAGAGCATGTGGGGGATTTCAATAAAAGATTGGGACCAACCCAATGGATCAGGCGCTTGGTCTACGGGGTTCTTTGCTACCTCACAGGGAGCTGGATAACATCCCTGAGTTGGAGCCATTGTTAGCACCTATGCTAAAATTTGAATATTTTTACATAATGCATCTACACTAATTTCTCTGCAAAAGGATAAGCCAATGAAAATGATGGGTAAGGTAAAAAATTTCCCATGTCATATAACCTGAGTGAGTGCTGATGCAGAATCTGAAGGATCTATTCCTGGTCGAAAGTGAAGAAAATAGTAAAAATCCTTAGGCGCAACCTTGGAAATGAGCCTGGTATGAAAAATATGATCATATTTAAAAGTTGATCGGCACGGATGACCTAGATGCACATCGAAGAAAGATCAAAGGCCAAAAAAAAATTATGCCAAGGAAAAAATTAGGAGCGAAAAAGCGGAAAAGGAAACGATTCGATTATGAAAGATGGTAAATTAGACTTTCGCTTTCCATAGTCCAAGATCTAACGGTCAAGGATGACTCTGGGATAAATCAATGGTCCAGTAAGGGAGAAAAGTGAAAAAGGGCCAAATTTGGTTATAAAAGTTGGTAAATCTGCCTTCTGCTTTCTGCTATTTTGCGGAAAGGAAAAATCAGAAAGTGAAAGATACAGAATTTGTTCGTGAAAAGTTAGAATCCAGCTTTTCGTGATCCACAAGATCAATGGTCTGGAAAGTTTCCACCAAATATCAACGTCTCAGAAAGGAGCAGAAAGGCGGGAGCATAAAGTAGAAATATAGAGTTCGATTGCCAAAAATTTGAAATTCTGCATTCCACGATCTGGAGGATCAACGGTCCGAAAAGATTCACAGAAAATCAACGGCTCGAAAGGGAGCAGAAAGGAAGAAATCAGAAAGCGTAAATATAAAAATTTGGTTATGGAAAGTTGGATGCTCACTTTCCGCTTTTTGTCATCCCGTAATATCTACGGTTCATAGAGCTTTTGTATAGATCAACGCCCCAGAAGAGAGCGAAAAGGCGGAAAGCAGAAATATAAAAATTTAGCATCGTGAAAGTAGAAATCCTAACTTCCACTTTCCGTAGCCTGCAAATTGGTCTCAGATCAACGGATCGAAAAGTTTCTACCTAAAATCAGCATTGTTTAAAGCTAAAGGGAGGAAAGGATAAGGTAGGAGTAGAACGATCAAATTGAGCCTCGAGAAATCTAGAATCCTGCTTTCCCCGATTTGCTTTCTGCCATTTTGATATCAGATCAACGGTGTAGGATGAATTTTGCGGAAATCAATAGTTAAAGAGAAATTTTTTAGGTGGAAGATAAAAGGATGAAGGAAACCATATCATGCTATCTGGAGATGCTTTGAACAATCATTTTCATCAAGCAGGCCTAAGTCCCAGGTGTCTAGTTTTCCATTTGTATCCATCACGTGCAAGCCAGCATGCTTTTGTCGATTTGCTCATGATCATGGTGAATCTTCCAGGTCGGAATTCATTAGGATTTTGTGTGTGCGGGATTGATTTCTGATTTTTATAACTGCATTTGTCTTTGTTTCAAGTTTGGTCTCAGGATCCCATGACACTATAAATGTAACCTCTACGGAGGAAGAATGAGGTTCGACATTCATTTTTGAAGCCTTTGTGCTTGGTTTTGTAGCTCTGCAACTTTCTTGGAAGTAGTAATGCAAAGTATTTCATGAGTGTCTGAGATTTATAATGGTGTTCAATTTTCAGTTTGTGTTCCCCTGTATACTTCATTTCCATGTTTGTGTAATTTCTGCTGCGTGTCTAGTTGTATGCAAGGAATTCGTTCTCTGTTTAGTGCTCCCTGCATCAGATAGCGCGTTTGTTATGTGTTTATGGTAAATGTCTTGGAATTCATCCTATGTTAGATGCTCCATTTAAGTTATCATCCTTTACTCTTACTTCTCCTAAAGGTGTTTTAGAAGATTCATCCACAGATAGGTGCCTCTTATCTCATGGGCTTCTTCTCATTTCCCCCTTCCATCTCTCAAAGTTATTTTTCTGAATATCAACACCTATTTTGAGGTTATCATTGCTCATCTTCACTGTAATACCCTTGAATGATTCAAGCTATGACTCCATTACCTAATGGTATTTAACATTTGACAGCATTACACTCTTTAAAATCCAAACCACCCTTCCCCTTAGAAATATATCCTTCTGAATGCTTTTTTAAAGGTATATGTGTGTGTGAATGACCCTGTGACAAGAGAGAGCCATCTCTGACTGTATAGGATAGAATACAGTCTAAATATTGGTTTGAAATGGTTACCCCAGTGATTCTCCTACCACAACCATAGGAAAATTACTGGATGATAATAGTACCTTCTCTAGGGAAGTTGAGGAAAGAGTGAGATCAGTATATGCAATGGGAAAATGGTAATGGTGTACTTTATACGATTTCAGAGGTTTTGCATTGATTATATATTTGTACAAGCATAGAAAGTGAAGGAAGATTCTATGACTGGGGTTGATCAAATGAAATCAAATATTATACAATTTAAGAGCAATATGGAACAATTACAATTAGAAATAGATAAGGTTGGACCCTAGCATTTGGTGCAGTGTGTGATCAGAGGGAAAATGCAAGGAATTAAGGCTAATATGAAAATAGTCATTGATCATTTAAAACACCAGTGGTGGAGATGAGAATCACACAACAAAATGACCAAGTGTTAACGGATAGTGACGGGCTAATCAATAAGTTGATGGTCACATCAATGGATGATATTAATAACTCCTCAACAAACAACGTGACAGATGTTTTGGGTTGTGGAGGAGTTGAAAAAAACAAAAGGGGGACACGTGCTCAAAGTTTATTAACAAATCCATAATTTTTTTTGTGAAACTGCCTTCAATTAAGGACTCCAAGGCAAAAGGGTATTCTCAGCTCCAAGGCTTGGACTACAATGAGACATTTGCTCCAGTAGCTATAATGGACTCCATCAAGCTGGTATTGACCATTTTTTATTCCAAGAGATGGGAAGTACGCCACATGGATGTGAAGAGTGCCTTCCTCCATGGTGATTTGGAGGAGAAGATATATATGAAACAACCTGAGGCGTTTATTGATGATCCTTCCTTAGTCTGCAGACTGAGGAAATCATTTTATGGACTCAAACAAGCCCCAAGGGCATGGTACTCCAAGATGGATGCCTTCCTCATCTATCGGAAGTTTGAAAGGTGCAAATATGATTTCAATGTGTACATGAAGAAGAAGGAGGGGTTCTTTCTTCTAGTTGTATTGTATGTGGATGACTTTCTCATTACTAGCAACTCTGTTGCTGGATTGAGCAGCATCAAGTATGCTCTTAATAAATCATTCGCTATGACTGAATTAGGACTAGTAAGACAATTCATTGGTCTCGAAGTAAGTCAAAATACTTTGGGAATCATGTTCTCACAGTCCAGGTATTCATCAAACATGCTTAAGAGATTCCACATGGAGGATTCTAAGGAAGCTCCTTGATCTTTTCTATCAGGCATCGGGCTTGAAGAAGGTTGTTCCACACCTTTGGTGGATAGAACTCTCTACAGATAGCTCATTGGAAGCCTTATGTATCTCACTCATTCAAGACCAAACATATCCTATGTTGTGAGTGTTGCTGCTAGATATATAAAGGAGCCACATGAGTTGCACTGGAAGGCAACAAAGAGGATCTTGCACTATGTGCAGGGTACTATTGATTATGGGATCCACTATGCTACTGGAGCATAGTTGGATCTCACATGATTTACAAACTCAGACTGGGAAGGAGATGGAAATGATAGGAAATCCACCTCAGGTTTTGTATTCATGATTGGATGTGGGCCAATTTGGTGGTCCAGCAAGATTCAAGAATCCCTTGCATTTTATTTAGCAGAAGTAGAGTATCGGGGAGCTGTGAATTCAACTATTCAGGTAGTTTGGCTGCATGGCATCTTGACAGAGTTCAGGATCCAGAGTACAATCAAGATCTTGAGTGATCCTGTTCAGAAGAAGAGGACAAAGCACATAGAGGTTGACATGCACTACAGTCGGGAACTGGTGCATGACAGAACCATCACACTGCACTATTGTCCGACAAAGGATCAGATTGCAAATATTTTTACCAAATATTTTACCGAAAATATATTTTCCTTTCTCAGGTCTCCTTTGGGCATTAAGGCTTAATTCTCAGTTCCTATTTTTAAGGGGTTTTTTTCCCAAGAGATTTTCCTACCTCATTTGTATTATGTCTCTTAGATTGTATATTGGGTTACCTATGGTCTTGTTACCAGGCCCCACATTTGTCCAAGTTAAGATTTAGGGGGGGTGTTAGGATTATTAATCCTCCCTTGTTCATTATTTCTATTAGATTAATTAGCCTAACTTAGGAACCTTTATTAATTAATTGGTTCCACTAGTACAATTGGGTCCACTTGGCCTAATGGGCCACATGTACCAGTCACTGGAGTGTGGAGAACACTTCTAGAGGTTAACTGCCACTTATTGCATGTGCATGCATCAGTTTGGGCACCTCCTAGAACAATCCCTACATTTTAGGAGCCATTGGGAATCCCGGCACCAACCTACTTCAGTTGGTTGGAGTTAGTACTAGTTAGTCTCAGTTAGCCCTCAGTTACTTTTAGTTAGTTCTCAAACAGTTATCTAGCATATTTCTTGCATGGATAATGCATGGATGCATGTGGAGTAGGCACCTTTTCCCACCTAACACACTTAGTTGCACTGAGTTAACTAGCTGTCACTGTTTGTTAAAGATGGTTGGACATATGGGAGTTGATTTTGGACTCCGATATTGATTGGGAGACCATGAGTTAGAGATTCAGTTAGCTACAATCATATCCACTTGGGAGATTCGAATTCATACCCCGTGCATTCGAATTCTTTCCTATGTAAACTATTGTAACACCGGATATTATTATTGCGAATGATACTGAAAATTCTTGAGCAATACTTGTCTATTTCCTATGTGGTTTGTGCTGTTCAGTTTGTATCTTCATTCTCCATCTATTTGTTGCAAACATTATTAGAACTCTCTGCTTGAAGATCTAAATGGAATTCCAATTCTAATGTTAGGATTATTAATCCTCCCTTGTTCATTCTTTCTATTAGATTAATTAGCCTAACTTAGGAACATTAATTAATTAATTGGGTCCACTTGGACTAATGGGGCCACATGTACCAATCACTAGAGTGTGGGGAACACTATTAGAGGTTAACTGCCACTTACTGCATGTGCATACATCAGTTTGGGTGCCTCCTAGACCAATCCCTACATTTTAGGAGCCATTGGGAGTCCCGACACCAACCTACTTCAGTTAGTTGGAGTTAGTACAAGTTAGTCTCAGTTAGCCCTCAGTTAATTTCAGTTAGTTCTCAAATGGTTAGCTAGTGCATGTCTTACATGGATAATGCATGGATGCATAGAGAGTAGGAACCTTTTCCCACCTAACACACCCAATTGCACTAAGTTAACTCACTATCACTATTTGTTAGAGTTGGTTGGACATCTGGGAGTTGATTTTGCACTCCAATATTGATTGGGAGACCATGAGTTAGAGATTCAGTTAGATATAGTCATATCCACTTGGGAGATTCAAATTCATACCCCATGCATTTTAATTCTTTCCTATGTGTTGGCACCGGGATTTGAGCCCCCAAGCTTTAAACCCCTAACGCTCCCATCGAATGAATGTTTATACAGGGAACAATCAATGGCTATCCCCTTCTGCGGAGGTTTCGATGGGCGCGATGGTATCAGGGGTTCCTAGAAAAATACTTAAATGGAGTAAGTGTCCAGGCCCCACATCGTTGGAAACGTGGGTATCACGTCTAGGCCCCGATGGCTTGTGTCACCATTGGCATGCAAATACCAAGGCGATAAGTGAGTGTGGAACCTTCTCACCAACCATCAACACCCCCAGACGGATAAGCTTCTCAAACTAGATCTTCATCGTTAAACTCTATCAGGCCTTTGCAGCTTCATGGAGAAGTAGAACTCGGGTTCTGGAGATATGTTCATTCACTCTTGTTGAACTGAAAGTAGTATTTATAAGGCTTCGAGATTGATCTTCGCAAAGGTTGGTCAACATTCCTACACACTCTGTCATCAAGTGTATCTGGTATCAATATGTGTGAAGGCGCAAGCAGAGTGATCTTCTACTTGATGGGGATCTAGTCACTTTGTTTCATCGATCATGGCGCTTCACCATCGACTGTGGGAAAGCTTTCATGTATGCCATCTGGTGCAAATGAATTCGAAAACGGAATGGTCTCCCGCATCCTGGTGGCTTTTCCCCGTGTGAGTAGCAGATTCGTCGGCTACTTTTCTTACTTCTGCAGGTCAGCTCACACAAAAGCCGCATATCTCCAGGGAATATAATTCTTCCACAAGGATGGCTCCCCTTGAAGTAAACCATGTGCCACACCTATGAATCGAGGAAATTAGCACCACTAGACAATACTTCCACCTCAGGCATATCCCGAATGGCGTCGAAGGAATCGGCCAATCTGCAATGGGGCAGATTACACGCGTGAATGCCTCCTCCACTGTCATCTCCATACTGGATGGGAAACCTATACCCTGGGAGTATTCTCATTCGTCCAATCAAAGGAATATTTTACATCCACCGTCCACATTCCATTCATCCTGCTGCCAACTTTTCTCCTCTCAACACCGTGGGCAGTTCTGGATTGTGACACGTTCTTAACTGTCGATCAAGACCAAACTTTCATGCAGTCATTGATCTTAGTGGGCCCCACCATCTTTAGCAATGAGAAACTTTGATATTCATCCGTGCTAGTTCGCATTGCGAAATGAACCGGAGATGTAGATTTATCTCCTTCTTCATCGTGGCCGTTGATCTTCACAACCTCTACCGCCCTTTCACGATTTGAGATTGTAGTTTTACCTGTACAAGTATGGATCGCGAAATTAATTTAGGTCGTAGATCTACCCTAAACCTCATCTCAGCCATTGAAAGCTTCCTATCTTTAACACGTTTCGCAACCTGGGAAGGAAGCTTTGATCATGCATGTTTGCTCGGGCGAAGCAGTTTGGAGCCATTGATCCACCTCCAATCAATCGCCGCCTTTGATTATGAACCATACCCAATGCTAACAATGCACCTACCACTTTCCTCATTGAAGGGCGCCCATATGAGATTCGAGGGACTGGGACCCTTACCGAACCTCCATCAAGCCCTTAGATCAACTGTTAAAAATAGAGCGTTAACAACTGGCTCCGGGAGGGATGCTATCCTCCCAGTGAGGTAGCAAAGAACCCCCGTAGACCAAGTACCAAAACCATTGGGTCTCCTTCAGTATTTCTTTGACATCTCCATTCTGCTCCATGTTACTGCTTCAGTGAATTCGTGCCACTCTTTGCAAATCATGTTGGTGACTGTAAACCTATGCTGGTAACTGAAAATGAAAACAAACTGAAAACAATAATGAAGGAAATGCTCGATAACAACTGAGCTTATTTTCTCCTACCTACTATAACTAACTTTGTACACAAGTCTGATTAAGTGAAATCAGACTTCCAATGAAGCCAATCAAGCAACTTGCCTAATATTCTTGTTCTTGTATAGTGATTGATGTACAGAAATGAAATAGATAATGGGAGAAGGAAATGATAAACAAACTGATATTTAAGGCAGAGATGCGACCAATCATTGCCTTCACCCAAACCCTCCATGTATTCAGCCACGGGGTCATAGAAATCACGACAACCTCCAGCATGTCCTGTCACCTGCTCATGGAAAATATGTTTGGAGCTTCCTGCTTCTAGGGAGTCATCAAGCTGACACTTGGAAGATTGCAGATGAGGACCCACAGAATCCCTCTCCAATGGAATATCCCTCTCTCTGCCCAAAATTTCTGTAACAAGGACTTGATGTGCTTCAAGAGGGAGGTCTTTAGCTTCTCCAGTGGAACCAAGTAGGCATACTCCTCCTGTATGAGGTGGCATTCCTACAGGCAGAGTATCATAAAAAATGTTCATCAGTAAGCTGCTGCATCCATCTTCATTTCTGTATAATTTTCTGGCCTACACCACCTCTGTTTCTTTCTGCTTTTGCTTGGAGGCCTTAACCATGTGCCATATTAACTCAAAAGAGGCATAACACAAGGGTAGGCTATCATCTCCAGTTCCCTCATCATCTTTTCCCACTCTGACCTCCTAATTTTGCATTACACTTCGATTTCTTTCATCAGAAGGCGTTGTTTCAACAGCTGGCTCATCAGGTACATTCTACAGGTACTCTTCTTCATATTCATCGTACACAAGTGCACCAAGATCCTTCTTGAAATCGTCCCTAGTTGACCAGGGATGGTACAGGTCTCCATCTTCAAAGAATAATCCTACAGGACTACCTGCTCCTGCCTCGAGCCGGTCATATTTCAGTACATCAGGAGAGAGCTTTGACGGGCCAGAGACTTTCCCACTCTGCTTGTAGGGCCCAACCAATTTGAATGTATCTTTTATTTCACCACCACCATCTTGATCTGACGATTTCTTGGACATCTTAAGGTTTTCCTTAGTCTCCAAACAATCAACAAACATATGATGCAAGGTGGTTGATTTTCTCTCCAAAAGAAGCCAAGACAGGTCAGGGGAAAAGGTGGCTACGTAATAGATCTTAGCAGCGTTCTCAAGAGGTTGAACTTCCTTAGGCATGTTATAATAAAAGCTTGTGAATCTTCTGTTAAAACTAGATATGTTCTCACCCTCATGCCTCCTCAGGGAATAAAACTCTGAAAGTATTTGCTCCAGTGTCCTTCTCCTACCCCAAAACCTCAAGAATGTTGAAGAAAGCTCTTCCCAAGTGTTGATGGACTTAGGCTGCAAGTGTTTAAACCAGACTTTAGCATCTCCTTGCAAGGATAGAGCAAACGCCTACATGCATACATCGTCATGTTCTATCTTGAAAAGGTCAGAGAAATGCTCAAAGGCTTGTACATGTTTCTCAGCAGTCAAGTTTTCAGATTCTCCGTCGAACTTGGGGAGGTACTTGTATTATTTCGCGAGAAAATCATGGAGGATAAGAGGCAATTGCAGCAGTTTATATCGACTTGGAGAAATGGGGGAGACAAGGTTAGGTATGATAGCTAATCTATCGTTCGAGGTTTCATGAATTTCACAGGGGTGTCCTTTCACATCGGGTTCCCCCAGATATAACTCTAGGCCATAATCCGATGTACAAGATGATGCAACGCTTTCGGTTTGTAAAGAAGGATAAACAGGAGTATATTCATGGGTCTGCTCAAAATGAGCTGGGCCATAGAAGGCTATTTTGATAAATCAGGGAAAAGATAAGAGAAAACTTACAAGATAGGATAAGGCATCCTGGAAGAAATGTGGACTCGAGTGCTTGGACCTTCTACCATGCATTTCTAAGCTTTATGAGGGGTCCATTTTCCAAGTGGAGTCTGCCAACTCTCTTTGTTCATTTGATTTATGGGTCACACCACCAGCGGAGTCGCTGAAGTCTGAATCCTTCAAGAGTGGATTCGCCACGTGAAAAGTGCTCAACCTTCTTGATGTCCAGTTATTGTTCACCATCAATAACCAGATCTAAAACCATGTCATTTTTCCCAGGGAGGATCTTCAATTTTGTCCCCAGCAATGGCACCAGTTTGTTGGCACCGGGATTTGAGCCCCGAAGGTTGAGCGAGGGGAGGCCGCTCCCGGGAAACAACAGAACCGCTTTAGACCACGGCTCTGGCCCTGCGCAGTTAGATAGGGATCTCTCATTCATCACCGGAGTCTGCTCTGCATAAGATCTTCAATCTCATGTGTCACCAGAGTCTACTTCGCATAGGATTTTCAATCAGCATAATCAGGGGGCTAGGATCTTGAATGTGGCAAGCTATGTTGAGGAAAGGAGCATGGTGGGATTATCGATGGAAAGGGACCATTGGTAAATGGAGTCGAAACCTTACGTAAGAAATGATTAAAAAGGGAAAGAATGACATGGGGTTGCAAACAGAGGCAAGATAGACACTGATCTCCCAATCAGGAGATATTTAGCGGGCGATTAGAGGACAAGAAGGGACAGTCCATCACATGGAGCACCAGCAAGATGAATTCCATGCAACTTTAGAAGAACCATTGATAAATTCCTGGAACAATAGCAAGAGCATAGCGATTATGAATTCCTAACTGTCATACACTAAGTTGCAGGCATGAGAGCAATCGACAAACTGGAATGGAAACAGGAAACACATTTACACGTAAAGGAGAATACATATTGGGAAAATCAATGACACATGAATCTCTGTCGTGAGAAACATTTCTTTCACTGTAATTTATTCATACATAGGTATCAATTTTTACAAATGGGGAGCCTCAGCCCGGGAATGTTTCCCAATCCAATTCACTAACTCCTTTCTCCCTCTATCGAGAGAATTTTTATACAATCCTATTATTGAGACTACCGAATTAAAAGCTGTTACAAGCTTCCATTAGGCGTTAACAGTTCAAGGAGTGGACTATCGCCACATTTACAAATATAAACACACATTATGGGGCTAGTGGCCGCATTCGACCCGAGTAACAGTTCGACATGCTCGACTGCCACAATGGATGATGAGTATGATTCCTTATCCTAGGCTTTGAGGTGTGTGCTTCCACCATGTTCAAATGCAGCTTTCTGCATGGGCACACACTGGCGAGGTAGTCGGCATCCTTCCCCAGTATAGTCACATCCGCCACCCCCTTCCTCACCTGGTAACACTGTTATACATGGGCTTTGGAATAAGTGTCGCATCGCTTCTGGTTGAGATGAACCTATGGGGTGGATTGTCATTCTTATACTTCTCACCTCCAATGAGGTGAGCTCTCCCATAGGCACTAGGGTGCAACGTATCTACACCAGCCCCACCACCCTTAAAAAGTGGACTTCACAAACAGAGCTGTTAGGGCTTTAAACCCCTGACACTCCCATCCAAACGAATGTTTATATAGGGAACAATCAATGGCTATCCCCTTCTACAGATGCTTTGGTGGGCACGATGGTATCAGGGGTTCCTGGAAAAATACTTACGTGGAGTAAGTGTCCGGGATCCGTGTCATTAGAAATATGGGTATCACGTCTAGGCCCTGATGGCTGGTGTCACCATTGGCATGAAAATACCAAGGCAATGAGTGAGTGTGGAACCTTCTCACCAACCATCAACACCCCCAAACAGATAACCTTCTCAAACCAGATCTTCATCGTCAAACTCTATCAGGCCTTTGCAGCTTCGTGGAGAAGTAGAACTCGGGTTCTGGAGATATGTTAGTTCACTCTTGTTGAACTGAAAGCAGTATTTATAAGGCTTTGAGACTGATCTTCACAAAGGTTGGTCAACATTCCTGCACACTCTCTCATTAAGTGTATCTGGAATCAATATGTGTGAAGGTGTGAGCAAAGTGATCTTCTACTTGATGGGGATCTAGTGACTTTGTTTCATCGATCGTGGCGCTTCACCATCGGCTGTAGGAAAGCTTTCGTGTACGCCATCTGGTGCAAATGAAGTAAAAAACAGAATGGCCTCCTGCATCATGGTGGCTTTTCCCCGTGTGAGTAGCATATTCATCGGCTACTTTTCTTACTTCTGCAGGCCAACTCACACAAAAGCCGCCTATCTCCAGGGAACATAATTCTGCCACAGGGATGGCTCCCCTTGAAGTAAACCACATGCCACACCTATGAATCGATGAAATTATCATCGTTGGACAAGACTTCCACCTCAGGCATATCCCGAATCGTGTCGGAGGAATCAGCCAATCTGCAATGGGGTAGATTACACGCTTGAACGCCTCCTCCATTGTCATCTCCATACTGGATGGGAAACATGTACCCTGGGATTCTTCTCAGCTGTCCGATCAAAGGAATATTTTACATCCACCGTCCACGTTCCATTCATCCTACTGCCAACTTTTCTCCTCTGAACTCCGCAGGCAATTTTGGATTGTGACACGTTCTTAACCGTCAATCAATACCGACCTTTCATGCAGCCATTGATTCGAGTGAGCCCCACCATCTTTTCCACTGAGAAACTTTGATATTCATCCGTGCTAGTTTGCATTTCGAAATGAACCGAAGACGTAGATTTATCTCCTTCTTCATCGCGACCGTTGATCTTCGCGACCTCTACTACCCTTTGTCGACTTGATATTGTAGTTTTATCTGTACAAGTATGGATCATGAAATTAATTTAGGGCGTAGATATAACCCAGACCTCATCTCAGCTATCGAAATCTTCCTATATTTAACACGTTTCGCAATCCAGGAAGGAAGATTTGATCATGCATGTTTGCTCGTTCGAAGCGGTTTGGAGCCACTGAGCCACCTCCGATCAATCGTCGCCTTTGATTATGAACCCTGCCCAATGCTAACAGCACACCTGCTACTTTCCTCGTTGAAGGGAGCCCATATGAGATTCAAGGGACTGGTACCCCTACCGAACCTCTGTCGAGCCCTTAGGTCAACTGTTAAAAATGGAGTGTTAACACTATGTAAACTATTTTAACAACGGATATTATTATTGTGAATGATACTGTAAATTCCTAAGCAATACTTGTCTATTTCCTATGTGGTTTTTTTGTTCAGTTTGTATCTTCATTCTCCATCTATTTGCTACAAACATTATTAGAACTCTCTGCTTGAAGATCTAAATGGAATTCAAATTCTAATATGGTATTAGAGCCTTCTCAGGCAGGTTTCATGTTTGTTTCTCCCCACTGAACATTAGAAGCAGCTGGGTTTCCAAAGAAGTTCCCTATGAAAATTCGCTAGCTATGGATTTATTCAGAGCGGCGGAGAGGGCATGATGGACTCTGAAAAAAATTTCATGCCAGGAGGAAAAGCATGATTCTAACCCTTCATATGTTTTAGTCTGTTATTGCAGTGAAATTTACAGGTGCTACGTAGCTTGTGAGAAGTATTTGCAGTCTTCTAGTTGGAGCAATTATGAGTTCTCAAACTCCTGAACCCATTAGAGGAAATTTGGGGTCTAAAATGGGCCTCATAAGAAAACGTGCCAAAATAAGTTTTTGTGAGTTGGAATTCAAGAACCAATAGAATTTTAATAAAATAAGTCAACCATAATGGTTGAATTGACATAGTTGTCATTAAAAAAAACTACTTTTTGTGTTCGTATTTTTGACGTATCTCCCTATGTTTTTACTCAAATTTCGATCGAGAGAGCTCGTTGGATGTGGAATTTGATTCCCCATCCAACGAGTACCCACACTGCATACTTTTGATGGACCCCGCTACCCCAAAAACAAGAAATACCTGAAAAAATGTGATGATGACATCATCATCATGTTTTTTCAGGTATTTCTTGTTTTTGGGGTAGCGGGGTCCGTAAAAAGTATGCAGTGTGGGTACTCGTTGGATGCGGAATCAAATTCTACATCCAACGAGCTCTCCTGATCGAAATTTGAGTAAAAACATAGAGAGATATGTTAAAAATATGAACACAAAAAGTAGTTTTTCTCTTTCTTCCTCCAAAATTAATCAATATTATTTTATTATTTTAACTATTATTTTATTATTTTTCTTAGGAGGCCCATTTTAGACCCCAAAATTCCTCTAATGATAGATCCTCACAACTTCCAATTATCTTGATTGGAGGATTGATATGCAGCTAGCCTTGCACAAGCATGGCTACCACGGGATCATACATGGATGGGACGATGAACCTCATTAGTCGGTAGAGCAAAACAAGTTCCTAAACCGTTGTGATGAAGCATTCAGGTACTTATGTACGTATATTTCCATAGATCTCCTCTTCCATCTAGAAGGATTGAGGACTCCCAAATAATCCTCGAAGAAGCTTGATAGCTTGTTTAACAAACAAGATGCTATTTGGGGACACATTCTGGAGAATGAGTTGGTATCTTTACATCCCAACAGTTTCAATACTATTGAGAAATTCTTCACTAAATTCAAGTCTCTAGTACTCCAGTGCAGACAGTGCGGAATAGAGTGAAAGGATGAGCAGAATGTCCTTTCCATACTCAGCAAACTAGGCCCTTAGTATTATGTGTTTGTTTCCATATTTCATTCCAAGCGGGAAAGCTTTCTTGATTGGAAGGTTCCTTCATTAGATTCTTTCTTCGAGTCCTTAATAAAAGAGCAAGACAAATTGATGAGAATGGGAGTCATGAAGACATCCAAAGATCAAACTTTTCTATTTTCTGACTCTTCCAAAGCATAAGAAAATGGGAAATTAAAGAAGAAGGAGCCAAAGGTAGCTGATTCGAAGCCTAAACAAAATCAGCAAACTTTCGAAGGGGTCTCCAGCTCTAAGAAGAAGAAATTTGAGAAGAAACTATGTCCCTACTGTGAAAAAGGGTACCATCTTGAAGAACATTGTATGAGGAAGAAACTTGATGAGATGAATGCTCTTCTCAAGCAGCATAACATTGTTTCCCCACAAAGATAAAATTAGTCAGATAATAGACATGAAAGATTCCATGCTGTGAAAGCAGGACTACGTAGGTCTACATCCTATTTGATTGATTATGGATCCTCCAATCACATGGTGGCCTCTAAGGATCTCTTCTCCTCTCTCAATATCAATGAAGGGACCACTATTCACATGGGAGATGATTCCCAAATTCCAACAGCAGGAAGAGGCACCATTAGAGTGAAGCATGGTGTGTTCATAGATGTCCTATATGTACCCTCCCTTATAGCTAATATGTTTTCTATTTACCGGATGACTCACACCAGCTCACCAAAGCAAGTGGTGTTTGGATATGACTCAGTGGAGATCACAAAAATATCAACTGGGGAGCCTGTAGAAAAAGGAATTGTTGATCATGCCTCCAAGGTATATATTTTCTCTCACTTCATGCCATACATTGTTCCACCATCACCCCATCTTTCCTTCGAAGTTGATGAAGGTATAAACATTCCTTCACTTCCTATTGCAGATTCAGTTTCAAATCCTGACATTTCAGATTCAGATTCAGAAGAGGAGTCATCCTGGTATGATCCAGACATTGAGCTTACACCTCAAAGGGATCTAGATCTAGATCCAACATCTACCTTATTCCAGCAGCCTAAATGGGCTAAGCACCTCATAGAAGTAGTTGGAGATGGTGTTGGGGATCCATATGACAAAAGAAGAATGAGGTCCCAGTATTAGAAGGAGAGTGTTGCACTATCTCACATATATCCTCTTCTTGCTGAGAGGTGTTTTATGATGCTTGGGTTAGATCCTCAATCCTTCTAGGAGGCTTTCCATGATCCTATATGGTAGGCAACCATGGATGAGGAGTTTGATTCACTACATGACAACCAAACCTGGGAACTTGTCCCCTGACCTCCATGAAGGAATATGGTGCAATGAAAATGGATCTACAAAACCAAAATAGCTTATGATGGGACCACAACCAAGTACAAGGTTCGGTTGGTGGAAAAAGGGTATTCTCAAGTCCAAGGCTTGGACTACAATGAGACATTCGCTCCAGTAGCTAGAATGGACTCCATCAAGCTGGAGTTGGCCATTGCTGCTTCCAAGAGATGGGAAGTACATCACATGGATGTGAAGAGTGCCTTCCTCCATGGTGATTTGGAGGAGGATATATATGAAACAACCTAAGGGATTTATTAATGATCCTTCCTTAGTCTGCAAACTGAGGAAATCACTGTATGGACTCAAACAAACCCCAAGGGCATGGTACTCTAATATGGATGCCTTCCTCATCTCTCAGAAGTTTGAAAGGTGAAAATATGATTTCAATGTATACATGAAGAAGAAGGAGGGGTTCTTTCTTCTAGTTGTATTGTATGTGGATGACTTGCTCATTACTAGCAGCTCTACTACAGGATTGAGCAGCATCAATCCTGCTCTTAATAAATCATTCGTTATGACTGACTTGGGACTGTTAAGACAGTTCATTGGTCTCGAAGTAAGTCCAAATACTTCGGGAATCATGATCTCACAGTCTAGGTATTCATTCGACATGCTTAAGAGATTCCACATGGAGGATTGCAAGGCAGCCCCCTTCCCTTTTCTATCAGACATCAGGCTTGAATAAGGTGGTTCCACACCTTTGGTGGACAATACTCTCTACATACAGCTCATTGGAAGCCTTCTATATCTCACTCATTCGAGACTAGACATATCCTATGCTATGAGTGTTGCTTCCAGATATATGCAAGAGCCACATGAGCTGCAGTGGAAGGCAAGAAAGAGGATCTTTCACTATGTGCATAGTACTATTGATTATGGGATGCACTATGTTGCTGGATCACAATTGGATCTCACAGGATTTACATACTCAAACTGGGCAGGAGATGGAAATGATATGAAATCCACCTCGATTTTTGTATTCATGATTGGATCTGGGCCAATTTCTTGGTCCAGCAAGAAGCAAGCAGCCCTTGCACTTTCTTCAGCAGAAGCAGTTTATCGGGGAACTGTGAATGCAACTATTCAAGAAGTTTGGCTGCATGGCATATTGACATATTTTAGGATTCATACTTCATCTACAGTAGATATTTATTGTAACAACCAGAGTATAATCAAGATCTCTAGTGATCATGTTCATAGGCAGAGGACAAAGCACATAGAGGTTCACATGCACTACATCCAGGAACTAGTCCATGACAGAACCATCACACTACACTACTAGCCGAGAGAGGATCATATTGCAGATATTTTTACCAAGTATTTTACCGAAAAGAGATTTTATTTTGGGCATTAAGGCTTGATTCTCAGTTCCTAGTTTTTAGGGGGTTTTTTCCCAATAGGTTTTCCTACCTCATTTGTATTATGTCTCTTAGATTGTATATTGAATGACCTTTGGTCTTGTTACCAGGGCCCACAGTTGTCCAAGTTAGGATTCAGGGGGGGTGTTAGGATTATTAATCCTACCTTGTTCATACTTTCTATTAGATTAATTAGCCTAACTTAGGAATCTTAATTAATTAATTGGGTCCACTAGTACAATTGGGTCCACTTGTCTTAATGGGGCCACATGTACCAGTAACAGGAGTGTGGGGAACACTTCTAGAGGTTAACTTCCACTTACTACATGTGCATGCATAAGTTTGGGAACCTCCTAGACCAATCCCTACATTTTAGGAGCCACTGGGAGTCCCAACACCAACCTACTTCAGTTAGTTGGAGTTAGTACTAGTTAGTCGCAATTAGGCCTCAGTTACTTTCAGTCAGTTCTCAAACAGTTAGTTATCACATGTATTGCATGGATAATGCATGTGGAGTAGGAGCCTTTGCCCACCTAACACACTCAGTTGCACTGAGTTAACTAGCTATCACTATTCGTTAGAGTTGGTTGGACATCTGGGAATTGATTTTGGACTCCGATATTGATTAGGAGACCATGAATTAGAGATTCAGTTAGATACAGTCATATCCACTTGGGAGATTCAAATTCATACCCCATGCATTCGAATTCTTTCCTATGTAAACTATTGTAACACCGGATATTATTATTGTGAATGATACTGTAAATTTCTGAGCAATATTTGTCTGTTTCCTTTGTGGTTTGTTTTGTTTAGTTTGTATCTTCATTCTCCATCTATTTTCTGCAAACATTATTAGAACTCTTTGCTTGAAAATCTAAATGGAATTCAAATTCTAATATGGTATCATAGCCTTCTCAGGAAGGTTTAATAATCAGGGAGGATATTGATTGGGAGACCATGAGTTAGAGAATCAGTTAAATACAGTCATATCCACTTGGGAGATTTGAATTCATACCCCATGCATTCAATGCTTTCCTATGTAAACTATTGTAACACCGAATACTATTATTGTGAATGATACTATAAATTCATCAGAAATACTTGTATGTTTCCTGTGTGGTTTGTTTTGTTTTGTTTGTATCTTCATTCTCCACCGATTTGCTGCAAACATTATTAGAACTCTCTACTTTAAGATCTAAATGGAATTCAAATTATAATATCCAGTGTTCTCCCTATCATCCGTGAGTGCTCATCGTATACCATCCATACCACACAAGTTAGGACCACTCCCAAGTGAGTGTTATACTAAGGTATCTACACTTGCGTGTATGCATACTCTTCCAAGAAAGAGTATTGTCTGCAAAGCAGATCTCTACCGCATACAAAATGTCATCCCATCATAGAACATCCATACCACATAGGTTAGGACCACTCCCAAGTGAGTGTTATACTACGACATTCGTGAGGACTCATCATAGAGCATCCATACCACACAGGTTAGGACCACTCCCAAGCGAGTGTTATTCTATGGTATCTACATATGAATGTAGGAATAATCTCCATACAAGAGTATCATTTGCAGAGCATATCTCAACTGTATACAAAATGTCATTCATGTTGTCTATGAGGACTCATCGTAGAGAATCCATACCACTAAGGTTAGGACCACTCTTGAGTGAGTGTTATTCTATGGTCTCCACAACTGAATGTGTGTACTCTCCATGAGAGTAACATCTACAGGGCCATCCTTATCTAGTAAGGACCACTCTCATGAACAAAGTGTTATACCTTCCATCCTCAAAAGAGGAGACTATCATCTACAAGAAAATGTGGGTACTCTCCATGCGAGAGTAATCTTTGTAGGGCCATCCTTAGCTATTAAGGACCACTCTCATGAACAAAGTGTTATACCTGCCATCCTTAAAAGAGGATACCATCTTCCACAAGTAAATGTGGGTACTCTCCATGTGAGAGTAATATATGTAGAGCCATCCTTAGCTAGTAAGGACCACTCTCATGAACATAGTGTTATACCTACCATCATTAAGTGAGGATACTATCATCCATAAGTAAATGTTGGACCTTGTCAGCATCTTCAGGCGCACTTGGCCTCTTTCTTGCTGGAGAATCACTATCATCCCATCAGTGATGATAGTCTCAGCATCACTCCCCATTTTTTGGGAGGATCCATATCATCAACCTGCTCCCCCTTTGTCCAAGGAGGTTTTATATCTTTGACCTGCTCTTCCTTTCCGAGAATAGTCCATATCTTCGACTTGTTCCTCCTTTCCGAAGAGAGTCCATATCTTTGACTTGTTCTTCCTTTTCGAAGAGAGTCCATATCTTTGACTTGTTCTTCCTTTTCGAAGAGACTCCACATCTTTGACTTGTTCTTCCTATTTCAAAGAGAGTCTGTATCTTCAACCTATTTCTCCTTTTTGGGAAGGGTCCATATCTTCGACCTGTTTCTCCTTTTCGAGAAGGGTCCATATCTTCGACCTGTTTCTCCTTTCTGAGAAGGGTCTATATAAACACTGTTATTCCTTGCAAGGAAAGTCTGTAGTATGATCATCATTGTTATTCCTTGCGAGGAAAGTATTTTTGAACTACACCAAGCTTGTCACGGAAACTTGGTCACCACATCAGCAACTTTCTCATCGGTACTCACTTTTTGGAGTTTTATATCTCCCTTTAGTACCATATCCCATAAGATTCTATGTCATTTTTATGCAACTCTAGTTGTCACAAAGAATCACTGTGGTATCCAACTTCATGTCAAATAGTCCTGACATCAATTTTCCAAAGCTATATGGCTTCCCAACTAGCGGAGAAAGTTGCAATGTACTCTACTTCAGCTGTACTGAGAGCAACACTGCACTATTTCTTACTAAACCATGAGATCATGGTGGATCCCAGACCATAACATACATCTGATGTGTTCTTCCTATCTACAGCACTTCCTACCCAAGCCGAATCTGTATATTCATATAATCTGTAATCATGACCTCTACCATATTAAAGTCCCAAGTCTGTCGTACCTTTAAGGTACCTTATCACATGCTTTTCATCTATCAGGTGAACACATCTAAGTTTAACTAGATACTGACTCAAGGTGTTCACAGCAAAGCATATATCTAACTTTTTGTTCGTCAGATACATCAACAACTCAATAATATTCCTATACTGAGTCATGTCTACTAAATCTAATGTCTCATGAGACACCAGCTTCATGTTGGTATCCATGGGTGTGGCTAAGGCTTTACAATCCAACATATCAAATCTTATTAATATTTCCACAACATACTTTCCCTAGTTCGAAAAGATTCCTTCTGGGATCTTCCACACTTCTAGCCCTAGGAAATAATGCAACAATCCAATATCTTTCATCTCAAATTCCTCAACTAGCTTCTTCTTGCAACCTGTGATCTGTTTCTCATTTTTAGTTAGAAATAGATCATCCACATACATCAATAGTATGACAGGTTCATCATCCATAACCTAAAGGTAAAGGTTAGGATCAACTTTACTCTTGGTAAATACCAAGGTTGTCAAGAAGCTATCTTTTCTTCCATACCAGGCTCTAGGAGCTTGCTTCAGTCCATACAGAGCCTTTTTCAACTTGCATACATGAGTTGCTATGTTTTTTACTTCAAATCCTTGTGGTTATTCGATGTAAACCTATTCCTCAATCAAACCATTAAGGAATGTTGTCTTTGCATCCATCTAGTGTAGATCCCACTTCATCATGGAAGCAAGTGCCATGATGGTTCTGATGAAAGTGTGCCTTGATATTGGAGAAAATGTCTCTTCATAATCAATTCCCTCTCTCTTGAGAGAGTCCTCTAGCCACAAATATTGTATTTTTCAATACTTCCATCAATAGCAAGTCCACTTAGAAGATACCACACTCTTGCTTTCTGGTTTGGGTATTATATACCAAACATCATTATGGTATTATTCCATCATTGCTTCTACCATGAGTTCATTTTGTCAATTCATTGACATGTCCCGGTCTTCTGCATTCAACCTTGAAGCTTAGAACCCACTTTACTCTTGGTAAAGTATTAGTCCAGCAGGATCTGTCCATCCTGTCGCATCATGTCAAACTCGAGGATCTTCTGCAATGACTCCCCCTGAAGCAGAGAATTATCCTCTCTCTTCATTCTCTATTGGAGTGATAGGTAGCATCCTATGCTACTATGTACCCATCTCAGGTTACTAGATACCAAGATCCCTTTATCTTGAACTTTATCGAAAAATTTCCTTTTGCACCCATCTATGAGCTTGTTATCTTCTATAGGTTTCCATCTTCAACCTTGTACAAAAGGTCAATAAATTCATCACTATAGGAAATATTTCAAGCTCTTGGATGTTCTTATCTATGGGTTCCTTCTAAGCTCATACAAAGCCTATTCTGTACAAGTGGTTCTTTGCTCGATATATACTTCTATTGGAGAAGTGTTTCTGGTCAATAGAGTATGCCATGCCATAGTATATTCTTTCTTATACAAACCATGAACCTTGTTTTGTATACTTGTTCTTGTAGATCCATATGGAAGACACTACGAAATTCCCTTCAAGTCTCGGAACCATATCATAGAAATCATTCCCCATGATCAACTGTTATTCTTTGATCATAGCTTCTTCCATAGATGGAAGGGTTAGCATCAATGATGTCACCCAAATGTGTCACACAACTAGAGTGTGTCCAATGCCTATTACTTTGGTTTGGAAGTCCCACCATACTTTTCTTCATCTTGAGTTATCTCTCGTGCCCAAGGTGGTCTTCATCTCTCAAGGTGGATCCACCGCTCTTCTTATATTATTCTGAAGCTCTTTCTTCCATCACGATGTCTCTGAACTTGGGAGATTCATGTTCATGTTCATTGGATTGAATCTTGAATTGTAATAACTTGTTCTTAGGAACAAGTCTCATTCTCATTTTCTTGTAGGTGGTTGTACACGACCTTTCCTACAAGTTAAATGCACCAGTTGCATGGTTAGAACCATTTCATAGGATATATACATAAATACAAATTCTTATGCATCATGCAATTGTTTTATCCAATACAAAATTCACCCATATCTCATGGAAAATTTCTAGATTCCTTCCATCTCTACCATGACATCATTGATACTGTGCAGTTAATCCAATATGTCAGCAAAGAGGTTTCTTTCTAGATAAGTACCAATGGAGTGTTGTATAGCACCATGGGCTACTTACCCATAACATGCATATTAGTAGTATATTTTCATTTAATGAAAACATTATATCATGCATAATGCACAGTATATACAGGAAAGAAAATTCAAATACTTATCTTTGTTTGTTTTTTGTCATCTCCTTCTGGATCTGCAACTTCTTCTTTGACCAATGAGATTGCTTCAATCTCATGTTTGCTTGAAAGCTTTTCTGGAATCCTGCATTTGATGATCCTAAGGTTTGATAGAGAAACCCTAATTTTTCAACTTTGGTATATTTCAGATCTGATTGGATAGAAATATGTGCATCCTTAAGGTGACCTGAGCAGCATACACATTTTCCCAAAATCATGATCAAAACTGCAAAATATCTGATGCCCTAGTTTTCTTCAATTTCTTCTATAGAATTACCTGATATTGTTTATGCGATATCTTCAAAAGTACTTCTCCTGTGTGTCTGAAACTTCGCATTGAGGTATCAGCTTTTTTCTTCTTTCCAACACCATAGGTTAGAGCAGAGTTAGTTTCACCAATTGGGACTTATGCGATTTTTCCCAAGGTGACTTATTTTGGAAGTGTTCAACATAGCGTAATTGTACGGACTTCCACGTGTCACTTTTTCACCTTCAGGATCTAAAACTTTTACCAAAGAAATTAAATTCCGTGCCCTATCTAGAACATCTTGTGAGATTTCATTTGTACCTTTGTAGCCAAAGATATATCAATTTTCTCTAGGTCACCTGTTTAAGATTGAATCCTGGGAAATACTGGAACCCTGATTTGGAGGAACCATATCTCCTAGAATATAGCAAATATAAGGATGAAATTTTACACATGGTACATCAGGAATTTATCTTCGTCCTATTAAAGTTTCATCTCCTGAGCCTTCTCCAATCTCGAGATATACTAAATGCACCAAAATGACTAGTTTTAGTCTTTTAGAGTTTTCAAGCATGAAACCCTAATCTTCAATAGTTGTAGTTGTAGCATTGTTTTAGCTGCACAAAGACTTCTTTCAGGGTGGCTCTGATACCATGTTAAGTTTTTAATAGTTATATCATATCTTGTAACATTTAGCCTCATAATAGCATAACCATAATAAAAAATATCATTGAAAGATAGACAAGCACAACCACACAAAAGAACACAAAGATTTATCCTGGGAAACCCTCATGGAAAAGAAAACCTAGAAAAACTTCCTCTATATAATATGTATAAAAATTACAAGACAAGACCCAAGATAGATGTGCCTCACTCCAACAGATCTCTCTCTCTCTCTCTCTCTCTCTCTCACACACACACACACACACATGAGCTATGCAGAAGTGGGTTTGTTTTCAAATGAGGAACACATCTCCTCTATTTATACTCTTTTCGTCACTTGACTTTTAACCTAACTAAGTCAAGTCGTCCCCACTAAACTAAGTGGGCCGACTTCACTTAAGAAGACGCAATACAATATCATATTATATTCATTAGGGTACTATTGACCTAACTTATAATGGAGCCTTTGCCTCATGACTCTATGATGACCAAATACAATAGTAACACCCCGTCAGAGGAATAATAACATCTCCTTTGGGTTACATCAGTAAAATACATTTAAAATATCCTTTGAAGTTAGAATATTCAACACTTTTGAAGTGGAAAACCATCCTACCATTGCATCTTGTACTCTTTTCATCGTGATATTTGAGTGATAGGTAGCCTCCTTTGTGTCGTGCCCACTATATGTCAGTTAATTAAAACTTAACATGCATAGTGATAAACATAAATTATCAACCCGAGGAAGTCTTTTATTTCAAAGCTATCGTGCAAAATATATGCAAGCACAATTTCTACCTGCCATTGTTGATCTATTGGTATGCAATCGAAACTATTTGTAAACTAGATCACATCTGCTTGAAAGTAAATCAATCCTTAGTCTATTCATAAAATTACACTGTAAATCTAATCACACTTCAATAAAATACTTGATCATGAAACACGATCTAATTGCGTACATCTAAAAGAATTGTTATGTTGGCCAACGATCTACCAAATGAATTATCAACACAACGATTATGACAGGTCTAATGAATGAAAGCATACAACTATGATAAGCTTAATGAATGAAAGCATAAACGAAATAATAAGCAAATCTAAACAATAACACACTTACAATTAACACTACCAACATATGCTCAGGGAAGAGGGCCCTTCCTCCACTGAGCAGAGCTGGATATCCACAATGAAAGTCTACAGCTCCAAAATTAAGAAACTGCCAGCATGTATTATCATAATGGAAGAATTACAGTAGATCTGGATCAAAGCCTACATCATAACATTATTTTCTCTCCTATCTTGCATCTCCTATCCTGCCTAATCTCCTATCAATCTATCATCCATCTATCAGTAATAATCATTTCTCAATGAGATTGATTACATATTTATACATAAAATTTATCTCATGGAAATGAATAACTGAGCCCCCAGCTTGTGATCTGTAACAGCTGAAACATGGTCGTAACTGCTGGCAACTTTGGAACCGGCCACAACACCAAATCTGGAAAATACCATCTCGAAGAACCACCTGCATATCGCAAACCGTAGCTTTGTTTAGAGATTTCCTCATGCGTCAGGTAAATGAGGACGTTACACACAAAACCCATGTTTCATATTTTTGAGATTCGTTTCTATATGCCCACAAATCAAGACGCGAATCAAGGTGTTCTTATGTGGCATGTGTTTTTTGTTAAGGCTGTAACAGCTGGCTATGAGCGTCCTATACGTGACAACTCACTCCACAAACCATCATTAGTAAAATCATGCATAATAGTCTTTTAATTCATCAAAGATAAAAGAAAATAATCACTCTTAACCAATTAAAACATCAATGGAAGTAGCATGATGTTCAACGCGCAGCTACAACAAATGGATGAAAAATGGAATGATAAATGAGAAATAATGGTAAGAAAATGGATGAAAGGTATGTCGATAAATGATAGAAAAATGGACAATTCCAGGGCCCAACATCTCCCCCAAACTGAACTTGTTGCATGTCCTCATGCAACCCAATACCTATGTAGCATCCAACTTAAAAAAGCTCATTCACTCGTTCCTTCATTTTACCATTTGCACAGCTGCAGCTAGAAGAAATAGAGAGTTTAACACAAATTGGCAGAGTCACTTAGCAGAGGATTTAGCAGAAAATTTGGCGGATTCGCAACTCTTTAGTAAAAATTTGGCAAAGTCACAACTTATTTTAGCAGAGAATTTGGCGAAGGTTTTAGCGGAACAGCGCTAAATGTAGCGGCAAATTTGGCAGAGTCAGCTTATTTTAGCAGAGAAGTTGGCGAAGGTTTTAGAGGCGAATTCGGTGGAACAACGCTAAATTTAGCGGCGTATTTGGCGGACTCGCAGCTGCCGGAAAACGGTCGCCGGAAAATATGTCACAGCCGCCGGAAAAGTTGTCGCAGCTACCGGAAAACGGGCAGCCGCCGGAAAACGGTCGCCGGAAAAGATGTCGCAGCTGTCGGAAAAGATGTCGTAGCTGCCGGAAAATGGGCAGCCGAAAAATATCTCGCAGCCGTCGGAAAAGATGTCGCAGCTGCCGGAAAATGGGCAGCCGAAAAATATGTCGCAGCTGCCGGAAAACGGGAAGTCACCGGAAAACGGGTAACGGAAAACGGGAAACGACAATATTTTACGGCGTTTTAGCTTTTTTGAACGGGAAACTTATAAAGCCATTTTCTGACAAACGACGAACTGGGTTGGGCTGAAATTTTGTAGACAGGTAGCTACCAATCCAATGCATCTCCACACCGAAAATTAGACAAACCCACATCACGGATTTCGAGAAAAATGTGAATTGGATGTAGATGATGATGGCCATTTTCTCGAAAACCGTACACTGGATTGAGCTGAAAATTTCCATGGTTGTTCTTCATGATGTTATGCATCCCCTGTCCAAATTTCATGAGGATCCAATTTGTGGTTTGTGAGATATTATCAATTCAAATTCAGCATTTTGTGTGAAGAACAATATGCATCAGAATTATGAAAAAAAAACAGTAAGCATAGTAGCTCCTCCCCCAAACTGAGGAATTTTTCATGTCCTCATGGAAAGTAGGAGTTTTTATCTTAGTTGGAAAGTAGCCATATCCCCCAAACTTAACATATGCAGCATTCAATGATTCTTAAATTCTCACAAACATTTCACTGATAACAGCTGGCCCATTGCTCCATGGAGAAGAATATATCATAGATCTGTTTAGAATGTTGCTACATAAATGCATATATCAAATTTTTATGGCTCTCAATCACTCAACAATACTCATGCATATAACTTTGTGATAGCACCAAACATAATTCAAATCAGCCCATGGTATCAAAATGTCAATTTTACCATGTAATTAAGATGAAGTAGCAAAGATGTGGCTGTTCCAAGACAAAATATGGAAATTCCACTGAGTTTTGTAGCCCTCCAACCTTCATGTGGAGAAAGGAATGTCATAAAATTGTCTCATCTTTTACCTACAAAACAATACTGTTAAAGATGTGCTGTAATTACTGATTTTGAATATGCCCATAAAATATTAGAACCAGTCATAAATGCTATCATTCCTCTGCCTTGAATGTACAAGATAACGCTGGTATGCACTGCTACAGGAATGTTGTGATTTCCATTCCTCACAATTACAGTAATAAGACTTGATATTATTACTTTCAAACTTTCCTTCTATATTGTATATACTGAAAATGATGATATGTAGTTTTTGATAGAAGAGTCATTCATGTAACTTGCAACTAAGTCCCCTATATTCTTCTTCAGCCACAACATCCATGCGTTTGAACCGATTTATGTATTAGGTGAACCAAGAAACACATACCTTTGAAATGCATCCTCTGTTGTAGGTTCTTGTGTGGCAGCAACAAGACTTATTTTCTTACTACTGGTTCTTGTGTGGCAGCAGCAATGATTCTTTTCTTACTGCTGGTTCTTGTGTGGTTCTTGTGTGGCAGTAGCAATGATTCTTTTCTTACTGCTGGTTCTTGTGTGGCAGCAGCAAGACTTTTTTCTTACTGCTGGTTCTTGTGTGGCAGCAGCAAAACTTCCTATTGTTGGTTCTTGTGTGACAACAATAAGGTATCCCTTTTTTGTATGCTTGGTCAGTTGGGTTGGTGAGATGTTGGGTTGGAATCTAAAGGGGATGTGCGAGAATGATGAAGTGTTAGAATTGAATGGGAAATGATGGGAATGGATGGACATATAAAATGCTATATAAAAAATGGAAATAGCTAATGCTTAGTGGTTCTTCATGACATTTCTCTAAATCTTTAATAAATAAATAAACGCATGCTATTTTACCTCAAGTTTTACCTCCATGGAAGCATTGGTTGCCATGAATGGACTGGTGTATGCTGGAGCTATGTAGCTGATCTGATGCTGAGACATATGTATATGAAAGTTGAAACTGGATGAGACTGAATTTGATCCATGATATTGTGCTGGTTTCCCGTAAGACTGACTGCTGAGACAATTGATGAGGAAAAATTCTACCATAGAAGCAGAAAGCCCTTTCTCTTATTCTGCAAATCAACTGCAAAAGTACTGAACAAATGATGCTGCAAGTCATTGTTGAAACCATTAGATCACATAACCTTCAGCTGCTACAAAACCGAGGTACAATTCTTACCATGCGAATGAATGTGCTGAAGTCGAACATGGAAAGAAATCATTGGATTACTAGCCATTAATGTATGCCGTTAACCAATGTGAAGAAACTCACCTTTGATGACAGTGAGCTCTAAATTACCTTAGTGCATCTTGACAGGTACGAATGGATGTGCTGGATTCGAGTCATCTGTAAGATTTGTCAATCAAGAGGCATTGATGAATCCCCATGACTAACAACAAGGAAATCTGCCATTGATTCATGCAAATACCAGGGCACTATAAAAACTCTAATCTTGATCCCAGATGATGTGTCGGAGTCGATGGGACAAGACCATTGGAAGGTGGACCTTAATGCATTCCACATCATCCAATATGAGTACAAAATAAATGATTGTGAAGAATCATAGTGAAAAATAGGACCAACATGAAACTCAGAAGCGGAAAGTATATGTGAAGTCATGATGTAGTAGTGATGGGAAATAAAATGGTTATGATGACTACATAAGCAGTGGAAAATGGGACTTCGACATGAATGGATTTTTGGGGTTTTGAAATGAGGAGGGTGAATGAATCTACAATAGGGAAATTGGCTTCTTGAGGGGTTTCTTTCAGCAACAAGTGGGATGACAGGTGTCAAAAAATTATTCTTGGCATGTAGCAATGGGACTTGACTCCGGAAACATTGGAGTCTGTATGGTTTGCACATCAATCTCTCCATTTTTTTTTATGTGTTCAATCCAATTGCAAATTGATAAAAAGTCTTCAAGAGTCACTCGTGCATGCATTGACCTTCTTCTTCCAAGGACCTGCAAAACCTAGCATTTTCCTGCAATAAAACATGAGATGATGGAAGAAGAGAGATGATTGGTCTCTCTTCACCCAACACTTATGAAAAAAAACAACAAGAAATTACTCATAAAACAAATCCAAAGCGAAATCCATTTTATACCTGCGGCAGAGCAATGTCCATCTAGACTCACCAACGGTATTCTGATCATAGCTTCTTCGTTCCTTGTCCAATTTGAGTGATTCCAAAGCCAAATTAAAGTAAATTCATAGGTATATTTCCATTAGAAATAGGTTTTTAAAATTCTATGCAATGATCTTCCAAATCACTTATTAACAGCCTGCATGACAAGGTGTCTTTTCGAATTCTGGACTAGACCAATAGTCACGGTTTTAGGATTAAATTTTTCGTTTGATAACGGATTGATGTGATTCCAATTGGATATGAAATTATATTCATGTAGGTATCTCCATTAGAAACATGTTTTTAATCCAACAATAATTCATGGGTCAAATAATCCAATGAACAATCTAGAAAATAAAGTTTCAGGAATGCAGATTTGAGACAGGCAGTCGGTATTTTGGTCATAAAATTTGCGTACGACATAGGAATGGAGTGATTCAAATTGCATTGTAAATTAGATTCATAGGTTAATATACCAATGAAACAAGTTTGCAAAATATGTCCAATAAGGAATCCAAAAATGGACTGTCCCAGCTCTGTTCCTAAGCTGCCAACTTGACACCCTGTTAGTATTTTGGCCATAAGTTTTCCGTTTCACACCCAATATTAAAAATTCAAATTGTTTTGGAAACTAGATTCAAAGGGATACTTGGGATGTAAATAGGTTTTAAAAATAAGTTCATTTGGTCTCCCAAAAATGGACTGTCCTGACTGTGTTCCAGTAAAATTTTCAAGCAAAAAATGTCACCAAAAATTTTATAAATGAAATTTGACCCCAAAAAGTGATTGGAATAGATGTGAATGTTTTTAATAATGTAAATTTAAATATAACACACATCCATACCATAAATTTCAAGCATTGAACACCTAGATTGATTTACACGGTTTGTTGCAGCCACAGCTGCAACTCTTAAAAAATGACATAATGTGAAAATAAAGCATGTGCATTTTTATGGAAAATAAAAACTAAAGACATATCATGATGTGCAACACCCACGTATTTCAAACTCATAAATTTTTACCTGTAGCACAGTCACAGCTGGGTGTTGCATCTCCCTGTCACAGCCAATGTTGTAGCTCACTGTTGTAGCTGGGAGTAATCACAGCTGAGAGTAATCATTCACAGCTGGGTGTTGTAGCTAACAAATTCATGTCAAATTTCAAGCTTCAAGGGTTCCATAATCATTGGCTCATTTTCCTGTAGATCCTTTATTCACCTTCCCTAATTACTGTAATTTTGTTTTCATGATATATTCATTTGTAACAAATAGAGACAAATTGAAATTGGAAAATCGATGACAAGAAAAATGACTTAAGTATTTTGTTCAAATAGTCAACAATTCCAAAGCATTCATGAAAACATCTCATACCCATTCCTTATATTTCTACTTTCTGATCTTCCAGATCGCAACAAGGTGCAGGAAGAGAGCATACTTATTCAAAAAAAATAAAAATAAAACTTAAACAAACAAAAGCATGGTTTTATTCTGTTATTCTATCCTACCCTATTCTACTTGGAAATATAAAAAAAATTCAAGTGTATGCATATTTCCAATGGAGCCATTTTTGAAAAAGTGACTCAAGTATGCTCATACTCCTAATAGAAAAATATAACTTTATGAATTCTAGGATATGAGAGATCAACTTCCCTGGAAATGATGGTGCCAAGATTTGGTGAAGTATGAAATGATGCTGCAGACCGAAGACAGATTGAAACCAAGCTTCAATATAGTCTTTGTTCCCTTGATTTCTCATGGATGTGACTCCGTGAAGCTCCTTAGTAAACTGATCTTCCTCAATGCATAAGGGTTTCGAATCAAATGATGTGAATGATGCTTTTGGTTCCAATGGCTATTCTCCATCAAATATTATGTGTGTATTGTTGATCTTGTCTGCTTGCTTATGAGGACTAGAACAAACTCCATCTGCAAAACTTGGATCTAAGACATGTTCAGGCCTCGTATGGATTTGCTGCAACAACGCACAGCCTTTTTGCAATGGTGTAGATGAGGTAGAACAAGAGGGAAATGTACGAACGTTTTGCAGTTCAGCACTGTAAGCAGATTGTACTGCTTTATTATGGTTAGGGTGGAGGGTGGATTGGACAGAAAATTGTGTTGGTTACCAAGGAGTTTGATGAGAAGATATATGTGGCTGATGTAGATGATTGATTTGTGAGTTTGATATTGAAGGACCAACTTGTGTTGCAGCATGAGGGAGAGTGGCCATATGATCATAGGATGGGCCATTCCAACCTTGTGGATAAGGTAGGTAAGAGTTAAATTGAGGCTGCAACAGCTGCCATGGTGGAATAGTGTTCAATGATTGACTATGAGAGTAAGAAAATGGAGGGATAGAATTTTGAACCATAGATGTAGGCCATGATTGGCATGACTATTGCAACGAGTTGGCTACAACTCCCATATCTCTTTGATATGTTTCTTTCATCCTTGGTAAGGAGGGACAATGATCTGTGGAATGATCCAAGTCACATATACCACAACTTTCAAGATTATCCAAAGGGAAATCCCTTGCTTCTCTTATTTCCTCCTTCTTTTCCTTATCCTGCAAAACAACCAATTCTGAATTTAATGAATCATTGATACCACCACTAGAATTTTCAAATAAATTACTGATTTCAGCTCGTAAAACTCTTGTTTTTGCAACAGATTTCAAAAATAGAGATAAAAGTTCCTTAGAATTCTTACCAGTCTTGAAGCTTCCTCTTGAATACCTTCTACATAACTCACAAATGTCATCATATGCTAACTGAAATACATTACCTGTTCCGATCAGATTCAATATTTCTAAACATTCAGCTTGGATTCCCTTGAGTAGAAGTGTTTTTAAAATTTTCTTCCCCAGATTCCTTTGTTTGGATCTTTGGAGGTTATATTGAAATCGTTCTATGTATTCCTCCAGACTCTCTTCTTCTCCTTGTGTCATTTCAAAGATGTCTTCATTGAACCTGCAATAATCTTGGTACCTTTTCAAGAACACATGTTTCATATCTTCCCAAGTTTGTATACAATTTCCACCTAGGCTTATGAACCATCGGAGGGTTGTTCCTTTTAAAGTAAGGGGAAACACATTCAACTTTTGATCATTAGCACAATAACCATATCCTCTACAAAGTACTTCAAATTGAAATAAAAATACATCAAGGTCTTTGTTTTCCAAACCATGAAAATTTGGTAGAACATGTGGGGGAATTCTTTTCGTTGGTGCCACTCCTCTCGAATCTCTGATGGGAAATTCGAAGGTAACAACTTATGCATCTGCCATCTCTTCATTAGATTCTTCATGTGCTATCTTGAGGCTCCTCCTTCGAGTGTTCCTGTCAACTTGTTAGTAGAATGGGTGGTGCTTACAACACCACTAAGGGGAATGATAAGATTTATGCTGCAAAGATTGAAAATGAAATAAAACTGAATGTAAAGACAGAAAATTAACACTCAAAATAAATTCAATAAACTGAAATGTAATCATGCAACCTACATGCCCTATTTTAACAATGCATCTGCAAAACAATGTCAGATGTACTATTGCACAATTGATAACTTCCCTGGCAACGGTGCCAAAATGTCATGCCCACTATATGTCAGTTAATTAAAACTTAACATGCAGAGTGCTAAACATAAATTATCAACCCGAGGAAGTCTTTTATTTCAAAGCTATCGTGCAAAATATATGCAAGCACAATTTCTACCTGCCATTGTTGATCTATTGGTATGCAATCGAAACTATTTGTAAACTAGATCACATCTGCTTGAAAGTAAATCAATCCTTAGTCTATTCATAAAATCACACTGTAAATCTAATCACACTTCAACAAAATAATTGATCATGAAACACGATCTAATTGCGTACATCTAAAAGAATTGTTATGTTGGCCAACGATCTACCAAATGAATTATCAACACAACGATTATGACAGATCTAATTAATGAAAGCATACAACTATGATAAGCTTAATGAATGAAAGTATAAATGAAATAATAAGCATATCTAAACAATAACACACTTACAATTAACACTACCAGCGTCTGCTCAGGGAAGAGGGCCCTTCCTCCACTGAGCAGAGCTGGATCTCCACAATGAAAGTCTACAGCTCCAAAATTAAGAAACTGTCGGCATGTATTATCATAATGGAAGAATTACAGTAGATCTGGATCAAATCCTACATCATAACATTGTTTTCTCTCCTATCTTGCATCTCCTATCCTGCCTAATCTCCTATCAATCTATCATCCATCTATCAGTAATAATCATTTCTCAATGAGATTGATTACATATTTATACATAAAATTTATCTCATGGAAATGAAGAACTGAGCCCCCAGCTTGTGATCTGTAACAGCTGAAACATGGCCGTAACTGCTGGCAACTTTTGAACCGGCCGCAACACCAAATCTAGAAAATACCATCTCGAAGAACCACCTGCATATCGTAAACCATAGCTTTGTTTGGCGATTTCCTCGAGATTCAGGTAAATGAGGACTTTACACACAAAACCCATGTCTCAGATTTTTTATATTCATTTCTATATTCCCGCAAATCAAGACACGAATCAAGGTGTTCTTATGTGGCATGTGTTTTTTGTTAAGGCTGTAACAGCTGGCTATGAGCGTCCTGTACGTGACAACTCACTCCACAAACCATCATTAGTAAAATCATGCATAATAGTATTTTAATTCATCAAAGATAAAATAAAATAATCACTATTAACCACTTAAAACATCAATGGAAGTAGCATGATGTTCAACACGCAGCTACAACAAATGGATGAAAAATGGAATGATAAATGAGAAATAATGGTAAGAAAATGGATGAAAGGTATGTCGATAAATGATAGAAAAATGGACAATTCCAGGGCCCAACACTTTGTTGTTAATATTCTCTGTATCCATCTGTGTCACCTTTCAAGATCACTGGATATCAATATCCTCCATATCGATCTTTATTGTAAGTTTCTCTTGCACCCATGTATGAGCTTCTCGTCCTCTGGAGGCTTCTATATTCAACCTTTTTGTAAAGGTTGGGATCTCCATCACTCTAGTTGATCCTCAAGCTCCTCATGTAACTATATGTTCTATCCCATGGGTTCCTACTGAGCTTGTACAAATCCTTTTGTGCATAGGTGGTTCTATGTAGAGAGTCCCCATATCCTCGATGTTGCTCGGTATGTTCTTCTACTTCGATTACACCAATTTTTTAGTGTAATATTAATAATTGAAGAGGTGTGTCTGGTCCTTACATAAATGTCTCGCCATGATAGACTCCCTCTTTCTAACAGAAACCACAAACCTTGCTTTGTATCTCTTGATACTTCCATATGTTATATGCTTGATATTGGAATATGTTACAAAAATTCCCTTCATGTCTTCAAACATCATTCTACATGATCGACTGGTACTTCTTGATTATATCATCCTTCCATTCTTTCTTCTTGGGACATTCTTTCGCAAGGTGTGCTTTCTCATCACAACTGAAACATTTGAGTTGTGAGGGGTCCTTCTTTTAAATTCCTTTTATTCTTGCGAGAATGTTCTTCCTTCTTGCTATTTTTCTTCTTCATATGAGTTTTTAGGGCTTGATTGTCATAGGCATCCATCTTTATTATTTTGCTATCAATTGAGTTTCTTCTTACGTGCATTCCTCCATAGGTGAGCTTCCTTCTATATCAAATGTCTTGAGTGAAATATTCCCATCAAATTGGGACACCATTCAAGGTTGTAATCTCCACTTCTAATTCTTTGACATTGTCTCCAATTCCTTCTAGTTTCTTCTTGATCTAAGAGATCCTTGTGAACTAAGATTGAATGCTTTTTTATATCACATCTTCACATCCTTAAGTTGTGTTATGAAGTTCATATTCTTGTTGATGCTATTTCCTTCGTACAAGCTAGTCATTGCATCTTCACATATCCTTGGGAGTCTTCCAGGATGATACATGTGAGATCCAATGGAGACGGAAATAATCCTCTTGGATTTGACTAAGTACTTCTTGTGCTTTGTCTTCATCTCCCTCTGTATCTGCATCTTATTCTTTGACATAGTTCTCCAAGTCATGCTTCTTCAAGTATGAGAATCACTCTATACTTCCATGCTTGGAAGGTATTGGCTCCTTCAATCTTGTCCTCAATCTTTGTACTGTTTGTCATCATGATAAAAATGAGAACCTAAAATTGAAGTGGAGAGGATACAACTTACCAATGAGATTGCTTCAACTTGATGCTTGCTTGACATATTTTATGGAAGATTGCTTCTAATGGACCTAGGGTTTGATAGAGAGACTCTAATTTTTCAACTTAGGTATCTTTCAGATATGATTGTATAGAAAGATGTGTCTCCTCAAGGCGAGATGAGAAACATACTTATTTTCCCAAAATGGTGGACACAACTGCAAAATATCTGATGCCCTAGTTTTCCTCGACAGCAGTGTTAGGTCAAAAATTGAAAATACACAGAATGGGAAACTTCTTTCATAGAAATATGCACCCTCCTAGGGCTAGTTTTATGGTCCTCCTTTTTTCAACTGATCGATGGAGGGAAGTGCCTGGAACAGATGGCCCTATTTTTCTCTAATTTCTTCTACGGAATTGTCTGATATTTATTATGTTGTATATCCAAAATCACTACTTTTTAAGGTATGAAACTTCGTCTTGAGATATCCTACTCTATCTTCTTTCTAACCCCACAGATTATCACAAAATTAGATTCACCAAGTGGAACTTATGTGAATTTTTCCAAGGCGACTTGTTTCAGGACTATTCAGCATAACAAACTTGTACGGACTGTCACGTGTCATTGTTTCACCTTCGCGCTCTGAAACTCATACCACATAAACTGCAGTTTGTTCCTTATCATCAACATCTTGAGAAAGTTCATCTGGACCTTCCTATCTTGAGATATAACAATTATCCCTACATTACTTGTTTATGACTATATTCTGGAGGAGGATGGAACCCTGATTTGGAGGAATCATATCTTTTAATGTATAGTGGATCTAAGGCTGAAACTCACACATAAGGTATACTAATATTTCATATTCAACCTCTCCAATTTTCATCTCCCGATACTTCACAATTATTGAGTTATAGCGAAAATTCCAAGATGACTATATTTTATATTCTAGGGTTTTCAAGCATGAAACCCTAATCTCCAGTAGCTATAGTTGTAGCAGTATTTTGGCTGCAAAAAGACTTCTTTCAAGGTGGATCTGATGCCATTTTAGAATTTTAATGGCTATATAAAAACATTTAGCATCATAACATCATAACCATAAGAAAATGATCACTAAAATAAAGACAAACACAACCACACAAAAGAACACAGAGATTTATCCTAGGAAACCCTCATGGGGAAGAAAACCCAACAAAACTTTCTCTATATAAAATTAAACCAAGTACAGGGTAACACCCCAATAACAATAATAATAGCTACTCTTCTGCAATTCTCTCTCTCTCTCTCTCTCTCTCTCTCTCTCTCTCTCTCTCTCTCTCTCTCTCTTGTGCAATGCTTGAGTGAAAAATGTGTAAGAATGAGAGAGGCACCTCACCTATTTTATATTCATCAAGTGAGTCACTCAGATAACTAACTAGGTTAGCCATGTTCTATAATTAGGGCCGACCTACCTAGGGAGACTTAAAATAACATTTATAAGATACTTTTGCGGGTACTATTACCCCGACTTACAATGGAGGTTTTACCTCATGACTTTTACATGACTAATTACATCAAGGAAATCTCTGAACAAAGGAATAACATCTCCAAAGGAGAAATACGATAAAAGTACAATAGAATATCTTCTAAAGTTAAATTTCTTTAACAGTTTGTTGGTGAATTTTATGGGTAAAATGAGTTATGATGGTAAAAATGAAATGAATTATTTTCACCTTTTTTATATCACTTTTTTCCCCTATTTGAGTTTATAATATGCCTTTTTAAATTTATATTATTTGTACTTTGATTCTTTTGACTAATATAAGTTCTTGAGAGTGTTTTTAACCCCTTTTTCAAGTTCAAGGAGAGTATAGAACATTTGTTATTGCCATTTTATAGTCAATTTTTTTATATGTATCTTGAGGTAATAATACTTTGATCGACATGTAGACATAGGAAAACATGTGTTGTTGCATTGTGCATTTTCATTTTTGTCTTTTGATCCACCTCGTCATGTTGTATCCCTTATCCAATTCTATCAATTTTAGTTGTTGTAATAATGGTGGTAAATCCTACCTCTCATCGATGTCTTAGTTAGTAACGTGTTATCAATTGGTTCCCATGTTGAATTGTCTCATAATGTTGGGATCCTTGTTAATTTTTTCTAACATAGAGTTGGAATTGCATGATTCTTTCTCTCTACTTTTTGAACTTCCCTGGGAAGGATCCCATACTTTATTTTGTCATGCATTTGTTTTTGTATAAATCTACTTGTGCACTAATGCCTAATGCACTGATGCAGCCCTGATATGGTCATTCACATTCATCTGTGTTTCTAGTCATTTGAATATATGGAATATACATTTCAAGATCAGTATCCCTGGAAGAAACAACTGATGAGTATATACACCTCTTGCCCAAAACCTCTTTTTCATTTTTGCATAGGTCTATTCTATGCACTTGGAACATATTTGCATGCCTTGATACACTTATTTCTTCCATTGTATCATGGCATTCTTTTATTAATTTTTAGGCTTTATTAACATGAAAAAAGACACAAAAATCAAATATTTGTAAAAAAGAGAGAGGCGGGAAGAAGTTAGATCTTGTATGTTTGTGACAAAGCAACAAAGTTGTGTATGTTTGTTATGAAACAACAAATTTGTGTCTTCTTTTATCAAAGAATGTATGTCATGTATTCCTTCACAAAACTAGGTTTTAGTATTTCCCTTGGAAGTTGAACCATGATCTTCAATCCATAACTCCTTTAGTTTTCTACTCTTCCAATCACTATGGATCGTCCCTCATTGTCTCCTACATTGTTGGATTTATATCATTGGCCTATATGTTGGTCTTCATTGTTACTCAAGACACAATTGTGTTGTGCACATGTTCAAAGGATATAAAACCTATGTCATCCATTTCTCATATTTCAAAACATTGCATGTCAACATTCCCTATTATCAATTTGTCCTCAATGAAACAATATCCAGTGTTTACTCATGCTACTATGGAAGGGTCTACATGAACTTCTTGTTGGAGGATCTTCTCTCATTGACTTCAAGTCGTTATTACTGGATATAGGCTTAGATTTAATACCAACTAGGGCTTACTTTCATTGTCGGTAGGTTACCCTAAACTTAACAGATGGAATTTCATCATGGTTAATGATTTAGCGGTTTCCCCTATGTTCGACAGTAAGACATATATTCACATAGAGGGATTTGTGATGTACCTTGGGTCCACTTTCATAATTGGTCGAAATCCTCACCTCTATCGATGACATTCTTTATTTATTTCTACTAAGAGTTTGTTTTTCATGCACTATTTATAGTTGGTGCATGTGAGAGAAGTAAATGTGGTGTGTTCATTCAACATCTTGTCCAAGGAATTTAACTCAAATCATGTTCTTGATACTTTCTGATTTTTGTTGATGTGGGATGCCCTAATTCCCCCCTTCCACCAGATCTCATCCTATTGGCATCATCTCATTTTCTATGGGAATGAGATTTAGAGACCTTTCTAGTTCCTTAGGACTTTCAATCACTATTGGTAGGTTCCCTCACTATTGACAGTGGGAATTATTTAAAATCCCTTGCTTGATTGATTATATGAGTGTTCAAAGTTAGCACACATATTCACACTTACTAGAATGTATTGTGTACTTTGACATCCATTATCAATGTTATTGGGTTGTCCTTCATTTTTTAATGGTAAACATTAATGACCGATAATCAAATGATTTATCCCCTGTTCGACTTCATCTCATTTATTTATATGTACTAGATTCGTACAATTTGGAATATTTGGATTGAAGACCTTGGGACATAGTATCATCTTCTCTTTATTTTGTTGCCCAAGTTGCAAAAGTAGTTCCACAGACATTCATGGCATTGGTACTTTGTTGGAAAATCATTTTTTGATTACATTTATCATCAAACTTTCTCCTAATGTATATTGATTCATAGATCCACTTTGTATATCTTTGTGACTACGATTTATATTTTACATGGACCCACCATGTATCTTTTTCATGGCCACAATGTTTCATTTTACATAAAGAAGTTGATTTGACAACCATATGTATTTTTCCACTCGAGCATGGGTTTTCCTACTTCGGGGAAGAGAGTAATTTGATATCTTGTTTTTTGTTTGGTTTGGAAGTACCTTTGATCCATCTTTTTGGTGCACTCCACCATGGTTCTCCATTGGATTCCTATACTATTTTGTAATGTATTTCAGCCATCAGCGTCCCTTCGAACCTCATACATTACGGGGCATTTGTTATAACATTATCAAGTCATCCTTTACCTATAACGATTATTTGGCCTAAGTACCTTTGAATGATTGAGTAATCCTCTTAAAAACAACATTTTGCTTGGTCCCCATGCCTTTCCTTTAGGAAACACATGGGTCCCCATGCCTTTCCTTCCTTTAGGAAACACATGGGTCCCCATGCCTTCCCTTAAATCAGTGCATCAGGGTGTTCCAAAAATATAACTGTGCATTGAATGCACACACTTGAGCTATATTGTCAAGGTCTATAGACATGTACATCGTTAAAACCCTTACCAACTACCTAAACCAACTCTAAACAATATTTAAGAGTGTCATTTGTTGGAGAAGAGGGACCACAACTATCAAGCACCCTCATGATGGAGGATTGAGAAGAATTTTGTTTGATATTTTTATGGTCCTATTCCTTGATAAAAAATCCTAGTTTCTGATTTTTGCTTCCTTTGTCCAAAATTGGGATCTTATTTCCCTTATATTATCCCATTCATTTATGATAAATAAGTCAAAGCAAAGCAAATATCCACGAGTGGTCTAGGCCAGAGGAATTTAGAATATGGTGAAGAAGGTGCCAATAATGAATATTAGGTATATTACTAAGTTTTTGTTTATTTGTTTACTATTAATAACATTGATATCTCTCTTCCCACCCCAAACTATGTTTTGATTTATGTTTTCATGAGTTATCTGATTGGAAGGGGAACTATTTGTCCGATGATAGTTATTTTTAGTTAGTTAGGATTCCATATTGCATTAATTTCCTTTAATGATGTTTGGAAAGGTTTGAGGAAGGTTGCTTGGTTACTTTTGTGTAGTTTAGAATGGATTGAACATGTAGAAGTCAAAATTTCTTGAGATCATAAAATGCAACGAGGCTATGCAATTGGTTATCTTTAAGTAATTAACATATCTTTAAATAATTAACATAAATTGATATTTATGGTATTCATCCGCTTACCTTTCTCACTCAATAAACTGACCTTAGTTATTGAAAATGAATTTTCTATATACATTCATAGTATGACTAATCTTTCATTTTTCAATAAAAAATTTCAATAAAATTTAGAGTGTAATTGAATCCAACATAGTACATTTTCCATGGGATTTGTTATGTAGCACGAATCATAGATATTAAAATGAATAGACACTCAATTATGACAATATACAAGTTATTCAAAAAGGAGAGGTTTTGAAATTTGGTGGCAAAACAATTTTCGATAAATAAATTTTTGTCATGTGACGGTATGGAATAGGTAATGTTACTAAGCAAATATAATTATAACATAGACATCAAAAGTTCCCAAATGTACAGTTTATTGATAAATGAGCTCCACATAAATTCTCCAAGAAGAATATTAGGAGGAAGAGAAACCATTAAAAGTAAAATAAGTTTGAATTAGTATTCTATGGAATATTAGGAGGAAGAGAAACCATTACAAGTAAAATAAGCTTGAATTAGTATTCTATGTACTCGCACATGTTTCTATTCCTTTACATTAAAGATGAATTTTAATAGATGAAATATGTTTGAATTTGATAGATGATGTAGTTTTTTTTAAGATTACGTGAGAATATTGTAAAGTTTGTTGGGGGAGAAAAAAGAAATACCATATGATTTCGACATAACCAATGAGAAGAAGCCATGAGGAGTGGACCATGAGATACACAACCAAAACTCACGAAGTTTGTAGTTGTTAATTTTGATATTGTTGTAGTTATTTATTTTGATATGTTTTTAACTTAGTATCTTTATTTATGTATGCCTATAGTATTATTGAATTAATTTTTTTTGTTATTTTAGAACATTTATAAACTTAAATAATATTATCATACATAAATATATAAATAAATTAACAATTATATATTTTTTGGGTAAAATTAATAGGCTCTTGATTAGAGAGTGCTTTCTAAGTTTATCAACGTAATTTTATGTATTATGCTAATATACTAACTTAATATATGGGATTATTAACTTTTTTCTATTGCACCTAGTTAAACAACTATAGTGATGAGCTCACTTATGAATAATTAAAGTATGCCCTAAGTAATGGTTATGAAATAGTGGTGGAATTTTCTTAGCACATGCCCCAAGTAATTAATTGTTAGTTATGTGCTTATTTTTTAACTTATATATAGTTGGAATTATTCATTCATTGATTGAAATAAATATTCTTCTAGATTGATGATGATAAGACTGTCTCATAAGCATGGGAGGATATTTCAAAGTTTGAAATCAAATATAAATTGCCTAAACATGGAGGGTACCAGCCACAACCTATTCAAAGAAACCCATCCTTACACTTCTTGCATCACCAATCTGAAATTTAAACAAAATCTTCAAGAACTAAATAGGTCTACAAAAACATATGTATTGTAACTCCTTCTCTAATCATTGCCCAAAAACAAGGTTTAGTATAAAACGAATTATGTGGTTGGAAGAAGAGTGCCCTATGAATACTTGTTAAGATAAGGTACCATCATCTAGAATTAAAGCATGTTTAGATAAGTTATTTGTGTGTATGTTGAATTCTCGATAAATATGAGAGAAATAGATAACATCAAAGATGATTTTTACCTCCTATATTTGATTGAAAATATGGATCAAATTGATATTATAAATATTGTAATGTTGGTCAACCCATTCAATCACAACCTTGGAGTCACTCAGAACTTGGAGATGTGTAACCCCTGTATCAACAAATGTATTCAATAAAATCCAAAGGGCAAGAAGCTTTTCCCAATTGTTTGTCCCTGGTATATGTGCATATTTAATAAGATAAAAAGTGAGACTCTGTCAATATATATTACTCCTATAGAAGCACATTACCTAGATCTCCTTGATATGCTTTATAAAAAAACAAGTCTTATATTTATTAATTCATGGATCCCAAAGGATTTTGGTCTTTGGTATTTTCAATTTTTTTTTGTTTTCTTTGAGATCCAATATTATACTATGGGAAACCTAGGCTAGCAAGATCAAGAGTTGATCTTTGAATACCATTTTGTTCCTCATTATCCAAATCCTGTAAATAAATAAACATGGAATGGATTTTCAGCATGCCACAACTCTATCACTGATTCAATCCATCATACATTCTTCCATAGACCCATTATCCTATTTCTACTTGAGTATAATAGCTTACATAATCTCTTTATACACCTCTTTAGAGTAGAGACATTCCACAAACAAATAATTCATTGTTTCTTCCTTTATCTTGCAAAGTATATGTCTATTGGGCCCCACATAGTTTCTTTTATGAACATTATCTTAGGTAAGAAGTTTGTTTGATAAACCCAACCAATGTATTGTTTTAGATTTTAGGGGGGAGATAGATTGCAGATAGACATCCACCACCAAATTCTATTACCAAACCACTTTCTTCAATATGTGCTACATATCCTAGTTTAACTAAGTATTCATTGCTCCCTTCGTTTTTGGACCACTTAAGGATGTCCTCGTCTACATATAGTTTAATTGCATTGCAATAAATGTGTGCATATATATATAGACAAACACATACACATGCATGCATGGATTTTTTCTTTCGTGTGAAATTGATTGATTGTTGGTGCAATTAGATACCATAATTGTGTCTATGGATACATAGTTTTTACTCTCATGGTTTAAAATTGAATGAATGTTTCAATTTTTTTAACTAAAACATTTGTATGAAATCTTTGTTGTGGTCGTACTATACATCATAGTAATACAAATGGAATGGGGATTTCCAAAAGCCAGTATTTCAAAAATGTCCAAAACTCAAGAGTGTTTCGTACATATTGTTGTTCTATCTTTCACAAAAAAAAGTAGCATAAAAACCCACTGGTATATATCCTTGAGAACTATCCTAATATCACAATTATCTTGCAAAACATAGATAATGCTTGGAATCAAACAAAATCATGCTCATCGTGAACTTTGTGCTTGTCCTCAACTAGGGGCTTGGGTTTCTGGTCCATGAGTTCCATTTCCAAGTCTCCAGTGGGATTGCTAAACTAATTATTCTTCTTTTGTATGTTCTAAAGCAAATCTAATGGCATTCTTGGGTGGAAACCAAAGACTATGAACTCCTTGTCAAGCCCAAAACTAATTGATAGAGCATGATATACAAAGGTTTTAAATTCTCAATCTACCTCTTATGCTGTGTTAAGATCTCCAAAATCTATGCAAGCCATGTTTTATGAGCTTCATTATGAGTAGAAACTTTGTTTTTCAAATAGGATATGGATATTTGATTATTTACCGAAAACCTTTCATGCATCCTTGAAACTTGACAAAGGTCCATGGCCTCACATTAAAAATAATGACCAAGGTGATTCTTCTATGCCATGCTCAAATTTAGCCAAGTTCTCCAAAAAATGAGCTCAAGTCAAGGATGGACCAAATCTACATAATTATAATCCAAATAAACACATCGACTCTAGTGTATAAGGTTTGAGTCCAACACAAGGTCATACTAACACCCATGACGAGGCTTGAATCATAAAAAAAGTAGCCCTTCTTAGTTCATTCTAAACGCAAACTTGATTCAAGACAAACAACTAAACCAAACTTCAAATCACTCCCACCTCCATCCTTCTTTTGATTCCAAATTGTGTATGAGACTCCTCCTCCATAAGATTCAAAATGTTTGAAAGTACCTTGAATCTCAAAGCTATTGATACCCATCTATTCCTACTAAAATTGATATTTCAGTTGTCTTTTTTGTATTTTTCATTGGGAATTTTAGTTTAAAATTCTAATACCTAGCTCTAGGATATGCTAGGTGTAATTCCCACATTTTTCCCTTAGAGTTTCAACCTCCAGGGAATAGGCCTAATTGGCCAAGAGGTCTACTTAGAAATTTTAAATCCTCAATGGACAATAAAACTTGACTAGTTCTTATCTCTTTTCTTCTTTATATAATCTAAGAACAATCTTTACCAATTTCCATCCCTTCAATGTGGTTGAGTAAAGCATGTGCCTGATTATGATTGACATCGGAGTTTCTTGTTACTAAAAGGTTCCAAATCTACCTTAATTCAAGGATATTGAGTCTCCGATAGAGAGGCAATGCCACATCTTGATTGTTAGTTGCTTCACCTAGTCCCCACTCAAAAATTGTTTCATGTTTTTCTTCAAGCTCATATATGATTCCCCTTGCACTAGCTATACCAATGAGATTAACTAAATGTTAATGGGGCCTTTGGTATATATATACAATTTTTTGGTAAAACAATCAATACATAGTAAAATAAGCTTGTACTAATCATCAACATTTAAATATTATAAAAAATAACTATAAATGAATTATTTTAATTAAATTATTAATAAAAATTTAGTAATATTAATAGATTAATGAAAATAAATCAATCATCAATAATAATTCAATTTCAAAGCAAATACACTCTCAAAAGAATCCCTCATTTTGTAGCAAGGTTTACTCAATGAGCAAGAGATCAAGTTAATATCCATGTGTATGAGATTCTCATAGTCGTGTTTTTTATGATCTAGTACTTTCGTTACGGTACTTATTCTTGTTCTAAGTTCTAGTCGATTAGGTTGGAAGCTTGTCTACTATATGGTGTGAATCTATCTGTTTTATTTTTTTTTAAATATGTATATGTTTTAGGTCTAGGTTGAAGACATTATAAAAATATGGATGTGAGTCAAAAGGCTCATCGAATTTATTTTGATTTCCCATCGAAAACATTAAATACAAAAATTATTTTCTTAAATAAATTAATTAATTAATTAATTACTAATAATTAAATTAATAAATATAATTATATCATTATTAATAATAATTATATCACGATTTTGACACTTAAATACACAACTTGAATGTTAACACAGTACAAATTTAATATAATTTAGTTGAACACAATGCACTTATTATAATGCTACGACAATGCAAAAATGGCACTCAAACAAAACACATGAGTGATTGAAAAGGGCACCCATAAAGCATAAATATGACACAAAGATTCTATATTTGGATGTTATCATACTCAAGGACATCCATTATGAAATATCAACACATGATGATGCAACATGTATTTGATGCAAAAGATATTAATGTGTTTTTTCATAAGTATTAGATGCAAACTTATCCAACGTCAACATAGGCAAAATTCTCTACGTTATATGTTTCATTGCTAATCTGATGCCTTTAGAGAGTGCAAGTTAAAAAAAAATGATGCAATAAGGGATGCGTCGAAGTAAAATTGACACCAAGGATGACACCGACGTAAGGTATTATACTAGTTTACGCATGGTTTCCCCATAGCGCCTATATGGTTTCTAAAAATTATTGAAGGCCTTGGTACGACTTTAATAAAAGGTATAAAGATAAGCATATCTCTTTGTCAAACCCATTTGATTTTTGTGTATGGTGTTTTATTATTCTATGGTGGTTATTGGAGGGATGAATTAAGTTAAAATAAATTTTAGATTTATAATGTATAGTTGTAGAGATACAATATAAATTTGTAAAAATCATCTATTTTAATGAGGTGGTTGAGAATAAAATTCGGTTGTTTTTTTAGCTTTTCTTTTTTTAATTTGTTGAACTTCATGGTGGCATGAAGTATCTAGTTTTTTTAATGGAACCTAGTGATTATGAAAATCAAGATTGGAAGTGAATCATAATGAGGTGGTAGAGGATAAAATTCGGTTGCTTCTTTAGCTTTTCTCTTTCCAATTTGTTGAACTTCATGGTGGCATGAAGTATCTAGTTTTTTTAATGAAACCTAGTGATTATGAAAATCAAGATTGGAAGTGGATCATAGGAAAAGTGGGAAGAATAATTAATCTATGGTGAAATAGATGGATTTCCATAAGTGGAAGAATAGTTTTAATTAAACCGGAATTGGAATTTATTTTAGTCTATTAGCACTCCTTGGTATATCCAAAAAGGGGTTTTAGAAAACTTCAGGAAGTTCAACTTTAGTATATTATGGTCTAGGAACAACAAAGACAAGGCATTCCTTTGGTTAAGTGGTAGGTAGATTTCAAATCTAAGGATCTAAGGGGTTGGAGCCTTAAAAACATCCATGTATTTGGGAAGACACTAGTAGCCAGTAGCCTGTGGAGGCTTATATCCAAGAATGGGCTATGGAATCAAATTCCCACTCAAAAATACATTTAACCATGTTACATCGAAGAATAGATCATGAATCCTTCCATAAGAATTCATGACATATTTATTGTTTGGAAAGCCATAGTGCTCGCTTCCCCTTAATTGGGAACTAGTTAGTTCGATGGTTTGGTAATTGGAAAAGGTTAGGGTGGCTCCATATCCCTAGATGGGTGTTGGGGATCATTTCAAGCTACCAACAAATCAATGTTTTTCTCTTCATAGGAGAGTTATTTTCAATTCCCCCCACTAGGAAACCTCTATAATACTCACTTCTAAATGGAAATAGGAGTGGAAGAGGGCATACCAACTAGGTTTAGAAGAAGAAGAAAAGTGAGATTTTAAAGGATTACGGTTAGTTATGTTTGCATTAAAAATAAAATGGATGCGGTTGTTTGGTCCTTGGGATTTACATTTTGAGGCTAGTATACAAAGCCATTTTTATGTGGCTAGCTATTAAAGATAAATCTCTTGCCATGGAAATTCTACACAAAAGAAATAGATACGGGCAAGGAAGATGTTATTTATGCAATATAGATGTGGAGAATATAATTCATATGTTCATTTCTTACCCATATTTTAAACAGGCTTGGGTAGATATGTACCTATTGACTGGAGTTAGGGATAGCTAGCAAGGGGAGTTAGTGGTAAATTAATTTTCTTAGGGAAATCTTGAATTAAAGAAATACAAAGACCTTCCCTTTATCATAGCTTGGGATATATGGTTGGCTATGAACTCAACAATATTTGAAGATAAATTGTTGACTCCTTTGTAGTGTTATTACCAAGCTCAATCTATCTTTGCAAGCTACAAATCTTTTCCAAAACCCACCCTATGGAGACAATTATCACATGCCCCTATCGATAATTCTTATTCGTGTGATATTTCAATGGTAATAGTCAAGGAACCCTGCCTAATTGTGAAATATTTAGAATGATTTTCTTATGTGATTCACATTGTATTATTTTTAAGGCTGACTTGGGGAGTCAAACAATTTTTTTGAACTCTTTAATACCAAGTTGGTCATCAAATTAGTTGTTAGGAGAGGTGTATAAATTTTTAGATTTTTTTAGATTCTATGGTGTTTATTATCTAGTTAAATGATGTTTATAAAATGGATAACTTGGTGCTAAGTCTTGTATTTGAGGAAGAGATGGGTCACCTTTATCAATTTTTAAATCAATGTTATTTGCTTGTGTGCACAAAGAACTCAATTATAATGATGTCTATGTCCTAAAAGAAGGTCTATAACCAAGTTGGAACCTACTTTTGGAAGGAGACAAAAGACTATTCTATTGTTCAAGAAATCATCATTCGTATATTTGATTGAGAGGTCCTTTTCTCTCCACATTCACAAGTTTCTATTATATTTTATCCATGTTGATGATGTTATGTCTAAGGAGGTACTTTTGCAAGTATTAAGACCTTATTAGGACTATTTATGTTTACACTTAGATAATCTCTGAGGTTTATGGGTATGGTTTTTTTAAATGTATTGGACAAACAAACAAATGTAATGCCTTAGACACCATTTTATATAGTATGAATTGCTTTGATATATTTTATGAGGATGTACGAGCTTTAGATTTGACGCGTGTGTAATGATACATATAGGCTTACTAGATAAGCATTGATTTTTTTATAATAATCCAATGGTAATTATCACAATGCTTGTAACGTCCTCGACCCTCCGACCGGCGAAGAGGATGCTACCACAATACGATCTAACTCAAGACACTAGCCCTATGATCATGTACATAAATATAAGTCAGATGCTTTGAATTAAAGCATGCAAAGATGCATAATTATTAAGCATACAGCGGAAGCAAAACATACATTCTGGAATTCAACATGTTCATCATAATTCATTAAACAGTAGATATAATTGCAGAGATGAAATAATCAGGAATACTTATCTTTTAATGAAGAACTTGTCCCGCAACCAACTACGTCGCTGCAACGTTCCACCCAACCATAGGCCAGTGTGCTCCTTACTCTCTCAGCAACACTGCCACCCCCGAGCTGGGCATGATTCTCCAAGGAATAAGGAACAAGCAGGCTTACACATAGCCAAGGATACACAAATCAGCCAAGCCAACACAGTCATGTTTATCAAACCATCAAGGACCTGGGAAAGCTAAATGCTAAGCTGGTGAGTTCATTTAAGAGATAAGGACACCTACACTAGAACTAGCCTGACTTCTAGGACACCCACACACACCCAACAAAGGAAATCAGTCCATTCTTTGCTACACAGTCCCTCAGGCCCTGACTTCCCTTCCAGTGCTCTTCAGGGGTTGTGGAGAAGAAAGCCAGCCCTCTAGCTCTGTTTGTGTGGCTCCCAAACACACCAGGTTTATCAATCAAACCAATCCTTCATTCCCACTCCAACACAGTTCGAAGACCAACCACTGCATACACACAGCAAAACAAGCAATTCACAGCTTGGATGGGGAAATCCAATCCCTGAGTCGTTCTTGGCCCTAGCATGGCCAAAACGACTCAGTAAGAATCCACAGCGGCCCAAAACATAATTGAACACCATAGCCAACAAAGACGTGGGGAAAAGAACAGCCCCGGTCTCACAATGAAGCAGCGGGAAAATTACACAGTCCGAAAATGGGAGAGAAATCAGAATCTCAGCATGGACAGGAGGAAAACATACACAAGCCACAAATTGGTAAGGAAAACATACATAAGCCACAAATCGGTAAGGAAAACATACACAGGAAGATCATGGTTGACCAAGAAACGGTTTCTCCAACTTTCTGCATGAGGAAAACGATGAAGAATCATGTGCGTGAGAAGGTGAGAGAACCGTCGTATGTGTGAGGATGAGCAAGACCAAATGGAAGAATGGAGAATCAAATCGTCCTCCGTCCCCTGCTCTCTGCGTGAGGGAATGAGCCTGCTGGTGGAGTGTGTGTGTGGGCAAGGACTGACAGTCCTACCACCCACCACTACCCAGCAATAACTATCCACTAACAACAGTAGTTTTAAATGTGGTAGTTGGCTGATGAGACAAGGAAAGGTGAGTGAGTCAAAAGGGTGGGTGACAACTAAATGGGTTCAATAGCTGACACCTGGCTTTTCCCATTAGCCCAAGGTTAATAGTTCCCCCCCCTTATCCTTAGGAAAATCATTCCCTTTTTATCATGGTTGCATTGACGTAGCTGGTTGGGTTCATTTTAATTAAAGTGCATATTTACATGATGCCAAAACTATAAGGTGTTGGATAGCACAATATACCATCGGCAACGATTCCAATCGCCGAAACATAACACAACCAAATCAGTGGTGGAGTTTTTTCCTTTATCTCCACACCACGATTAATTACAATATATACATCATGTACCTTAAAATGCAAATGGGGTCAAAACTGGGGTGTTACAATGCTTCAAGAATATACAAGATGTATTTTATTTTCACCTTCAATTGAATATAGAATTTTCGCAAGGAAAAAGAAAGGCACAAATATTAGCTCAATTACAAATCCAAAAGTTACATCCTCAAACCATATCATTATTCATGATCTTCATTATTTGTGTCATTATTTCCTAAAGTGGTGGGAATATAAGTGTTCATTAACATGTGTTTTCCTCTAGATATTTATTGAATAAAAAACCTCATTTTCTCCTCTAAACTGTCTGGGTGAAATATAATACTTGACTATAGTGACTTCACCACACATATGGCTCATGTTACATGATAAAAATTTAGTTGATTTGATTGAAAGGAGACATGTATATTAATCTATCTTCACATGGGATCTATTAAAGGATTCAAACCACTTTTATTGGAATAGTATCCTAAACGACTCAATATATTATATCTAAATAAATTATCATATAGTTCCCACATATTCCAACTCACTATAAATGAGATTATTATTTCAAGCAAGTGTGTGACTAATTTGTTGGAATACCAACATAACTCCACAATAATATGTCGTCAAATTCCCCGACTTCATGTCCATTACAATATTCAAGATCTTTGTATATAGAGGTTGTTAATCACACATGGATGACCATTAAAATAAGATGAATCGCCTCTTTACCCATGTCAATCATATGCTACATGGTAGGAGCTTACTACTAGCCATGCATGCATAACATATATGTGACACAATTATCCATCTATGTAAGTGAAACACATGCGTAGTATTATGGGGGCATGTAGTGGATTATGGTTTGAATGTCACTTATGTTGAATTTATTGAACATGTCATATACATGGCACAATTTTTGGACAAGGCGCACAAGTAAGTGTTGTGTGGTTTATAGCATGCAATGTTAATATGGTCATGTGATTTTATATTGATTCAATTAATAGTAAGGTGTTTGGAGTTTCTTGAAGGTATTGTTGGGTTCCATAGTGACATTTCCAAATGATGGATCCACTTGAGTATATACATATATATATGTATGTGTGTGTGTATGTATATATGTGTGTGTGTGTCTATATGTATATGTATATGTACACACACACATATACATGTGTGTGTGTGAAAATGCATGCAAGCACAAAGGTGTTAATCTTAGTCAAGAGGCATCCTAGGTGGGTAGATGTGAGTCCTGTAGTGACCACACTCATCTTTATGACTAGAAAAAATTATTATGTACTTACCATTGATTTAATAGATTGTGTTAACCTTGATGCTTTCCTTAAGTACCTTAAGGGGAGGGGGTATGATACATGAAATGATATTAATTATTGGATGGATTAAAAAGCATTTTAAGGGAATTTGTAACTTAATAAAAAGTCACATAAGTTAATACGTACCTATGATAGTGGCACAAGTTGGAATTACGATAAGGACCATGTTTTACTAATGTATTACTTCGAGGGACACTTGGAAAATGTTAAAGGGGCACTTAGAAATCATGAAAGTGTGAGGACACTTGTAATGAATGTATGGAACTTGTTAAAGTAAGAGACACTTGGAAAATGTTAAAGGGGAACATAGAAAGCATGAAATTGTGAGGACACTTGCAATGAGTGTATGGGAACTTATTAAAGTGATGACCAACGTTAAAGAACACTTGGAATCAATACACAAAGGTGAGTAAAAAGGGGAACATATGGGGCACACATGGCTTCTTGAGAAAAATATTAATATGAATAAAGATATTTTAAATAAAATTCTCCCTGTGGGATTTAATTATAAAGTGAGAATAGTGGGGGGGGATCATATTGATGTTAGAAAAATGTTTCCAAGGGTATGAAATCATCCAAAATCTATAGACAACAGGTTAACAAATATTTGTGAGGAAAGGGTATTATGTTCAAATCTAATTATGGAAAGAGAGGTATGTGTTAAAATAAAAATCTTTGCTAGTTCATGACCCCTGATTGAAGGGAACTTTGGAACTCAATGAACAATAATCAGAAACAAAGTGACCATCTAGCATGCATTTTCCCACAAATAAATACATTGAGGGAGCACAAATTAGTGGTCTCCTTCATAACGATATGAACAAGGAAAATGATAAGTTTATTGCTTGGAATCAATTGTTGCATAAACAAGGTGATTTATGTTGACTCTTGAACATAAATGGAAACAAATTGATATATTCTTAAATAATAATAATAATAATAATAATGTACATAAAGGTTAGGGAGTTAGACCCCAATTATGTAACGGAGGATTAGATCACTACATATGGTATCAAATCCACTAAATTCAACATTGTAAACATATGGGTTTCTAAATCTAATGAGTGGTTTTGTCGAAGAGACAATGCCTAAGGTATTAATATATATATGTGTATGTATATGTACACGTACATGTACACCCACACACCCACACACACACACACACACACACACGTGTGTGTGTGTGTGTGTGTGTGTGAAAATGCATGCAAGCACAAAGGTGTTAATCTTAGTCAAGATGCATCTTAGGTTGGTAGATGTGAGTCCTTTAGTGACCACACTCATGTTTATGACTAGAAAAAAATGATTATGTACTTACCCTTGATTTAATAGATTGTGTTGACCTAGATGCTTGCCTTAAGTACCTTAAGGGGAGGGGGTATGATACATGAAATGATATTAATTATTGGATGGATAAAAAATAATTTTAAGGGAATTTGTAACTTAATAAAAAGTCACATGAGTTAATATGTACCTACAATAGTGGCACAAGTTGGAATTATGATAAGGCTCATGTTTTACTAATGTATTACTTCAAGGGAGACTTGGAAAATGTTAGAGGGGCACTTAGAAAGCATGAAAGTGCGAGGACACTTGTAATGAATGTATGGAACTTGTTAAAGTAAGGGACACTTGGAAAATGTTAAAGCATGAAATTGTGAGGACACTTGTAATGAGTGTATGGGAACTTATTAAAGTGATGACCAATGTTAAAGAACACTTGGACTCAATACATAAATGTGAGTGAAAAGGGGAACATGCGGGGCACGCATGGCTTCTTGAGAAATATATTAATATTAATAAAGATATTTTAAATAATATTCTCCCCGTGGGCTTTAATTCTATAGTGAGAATAGTGGGGGGGTCATCTTGATGCTAGAAAAATGTTTCCAAGGGTATGAAATCATCCAAATTCTATAGAAAATAGGTTAACAAATATTTGTTGGGAAAGGGTATTGTGTTCAAATCTCCTTATGAAAAGAGAGGTTTGTGTTAAAATAGCAAGCCTTGCTAGTTCATAACCACTGATTGAAGGGAACTTTGGAACTCACGATAGTCAGAAAGAAAGTGACCATATAGCATGCATTTTCCCACAAAGAAATATATTGAGGGAGCACAAATTAGTGGTCACCTTCATAATGATATGGACAAGGGAAATGATAAGTTTATTGCTTGGAATCAATTATTGCATAAACAAGGTGATTTATGTTGATTCTTGAACATAAATGGAAACAAATTTATATATGCTTAATAATAATAATAATAATGTACTTAAAGGTTAGGGAGTTAGTCCTCAAGTATGTAATGGAGAAATAGGTCACTACATATGGTATCAACTCGACTAAATTCAACATTGTAAACATATGGGTTTCTAAATCTAATGAGTGATTTTGTCGAAGAGACAATGCCTAAGGTATTAATCAATAAGATTTTGATCTCATTGCTAATAAAGTTTAGCCTATGATCTCTCCCTCTTTCATTTATGCATGTGCTTCTTGATTGGATGACAGATAAGCGGTAGTTTAAAATTATTAGTCAAAATAAAAAATCCTTGAATCATTTCCTTTAAATGATGGCCTTGGTCATATATATTTGGCTATCGCATGTGGGAGTTATATTTGGGTATGTAACTATTAAAATACACAATAGGGATTAAAATGTAAGTTTTAGCTTACCATTGTGATATTATGGTGAGCCTTAGTTTACATTCTGAAGTAATAAACAAATCCATACCACATAATGTCGACCAAATAATATATTCTACATTATACAAGATAGGAACTAAATGCAGCCACACCTCCCTAATCCCTTAATACTTATGCAATTGAGAAATATTTCAAATTATATACATAAAGTATAGGATGAATTGGACAACTTAATAAAGATAAGAAGGGGATGGCAAGGTGAGTTAAATATGGTATGTTTTACATGATGCCAAAAGAAGCAGGAACTTAAAGGGTTTTAATTTTTTCTTTGATTGTTGTATGGGGTATTTGGATTGCAAGGAACGTTATCATATTTTAAAAAATATGCATTCCTACTTTACAATGTGCTTCCTAATGTAAGATCATTCTTGTTAGATACAAGGGCATTCCTAAAGCAATGCCTCAAAACCAACTCATTCCCAATCCCTTTGACAAGTCTAATGAATGGGGCTATTCCAATGGTGAGAGCCCAAGCAACCTTTCTAGTTGTGGGCCAAAAGGAATCCTCTTTGTTTTTTATTTTCATTTCATTAGGTTTAAAGTAGGATTGGAGGGTGGCTCGAATAATTATGTTGAGCTTCTAGATATGAAATTTCTAATATCCTTGGATGAATAAAAAAGGGTTAAAAATTTACAACCTTTTGGTGATTCTCTTATTGTCATAAATTGGATGTGTAGAAAATATAGGATGGGAAATGTATTTTTAATCCCATTGTTTGAGTAGATCCAAACTATGAAATTAGTCATTAATTCTATTACGTTCTTCCATGCATACAAAGAAATTAGTATGGAGGATAAATTTGTATCCAAAGAAGGTCTCCTAATGGAAATTAGTCCATCGATGTTGCTAGAATATAAAGATGGATCTGATCAAGAATCCTTCAAATTTGTTTACTAATGTCATTATCCATTGCTGGGGATACAAATGTAATTTTAGTTGTGTTTATGATGCTTGTAAAATTGTATCAGAAGATAATTTATTCATAATGACTTAACAATATGCCTAGTTGTTTATTGAGTCTTGTTTTGACAAGAATATGGGAGAGAGAGAGAGGGAGAAAGAGAGAGGAAGAGGGGGGGGGGGAATGAGCAAG
>LPNX010393877.1:541854-565594 GCA_001517045.1 Pseudotsuga menziesii
GGAGGGAGGGAGAGGGAGAGGGAGGGAGGGAGAGACATAGAGAGAGAGAGAGAGAGAGAGAGAGTTGTGGGTAGTTACTTAATGTCAAAGAGTCATCTTTATTAAATAAGACCCACTAGGTGGTTGTTACTCATTAATGATGGGACCACTATTAAGGGTTTTGTTATTTATAATGATAGAAGGATATGGAATATTTTATGGAGTTTTGTTTTTGTAACTGGAGAGTTGTAGTCCGAGGAACCTGAACATTCCTTGCCCGCAACTTAGTTCTAATAGATGCATAGTCATGCACAACTCCACTCTCTGGTGCTCTTCGTGAAACAACATTATAGATAGAATCTAACTTGGTGCATACCTCAGCAACGTCTTCCTGGGAAAACTTTCGCATCTCTTTTGCTGCAGTATTAGATGAGTCAGTGACGACATTAATAAGTCGCTATAGTTGCGCATCCATCGCGGATCTAGTACTACTGATCGCATATTACTCCATTCGTCTCTTAGTCCTTATCTCCTTCAGAATGCATTGTGCCTTTGGGTCAGTTTTTGTCGACGACTCACCATCAGAGTCATGGTGACTCTGTTGGTCAGCTCTTCATACTGGATAATCAGGTGCATATTTTGGCAGTCCTGTTGATACTTCACTGGCACTAACCGGCTTCCCCCATGCTGTAATCCAGTCATCAATTGTCACCTCTAATTCCTCATCTATCACCTTATAAGACATCGGTAACCACTATTTATTTGGGTCGCGACAAGCTTGTACATGAATGGTATGCGATCCTATGGAAAAACAAGCAATCCTCTAATATTTGGCTATGGCCTCATTTTTCAGTCAGGGAACTTTGACAACTATCACTTGCAACGCTTCCCAGTATACCCAAAAGTGGATAGCACAATCCTCTTGCCTACAAGGCTCCTCGACCCAACACAAGTTTTTATACCTTGCACCTTTGCACACCTTAACATCTTCAACATCCATCCTTTGGTAGTTCTTTGGCTCCATCCAAGACACTAATGTGATCAGGATCAATATCCAGCTATATGTGAAAGGACGCTCTCTGGCTTGAACTGCTACCGCGTCCTCTGTCAATTGGTTCAGTAAAAAAAGGAATAGTTCATTTGTACCCCTTCTGCGCATTGTTGTGCACACACAATCACCCCTGAAGTACACTGGATGGGGTGATTCTTCCTTACAATCTTGTTGGTGAGAATTCCTACTACGCAGTTGTTGATACTGTCTATTCGGCAGGCCCTCCCATCACATTGTAAGTCGAGCCTCGGTTTCAACCTTACGGTGATTTGCTTGTCATTATCCTTGCCTCTAAAATATTGAGATGGGTCCGACCCATCCTTCGACAACCCGGTGATCTCCAAAATCAAATCTACCATGATTGTGACTGGTGTGTCCAACCAAAATGTCCCTCCAAGAAGGCAAGCCAAGAGTTGCTTGACACATGCATTCTCTTCATTCAGCCGCCTAAATGCAGCATGTTGATAATCCCTAACAACCCAGTTTTATCCAACCCATGCGCCCATGGTTGTGAGATACGCATTGTGGGCCCTCTTGCGACCGAAGGTAACGACTCATAGGGCTCATTTACGATGTCCTATAACGCCAACAGGTCATGGTCTTCATACTTCATCTTCATCGGGGCTGGGACAATATCAGTGTTGCACACCATCCCTTTTGCCAGTGGTGGCATCTTCGGCTGATACTTCTACTTCTTGGTGAGCCGCTGGGGATTCACACTAGGTCGGATTGGATCAATGTAGCCCGGGATGTCCTTAAGAGAGACCTTAATGTGAACTGTTGATTCTATATCCCCAGATTTAGATGGCCCCGTCTAGGTGGCTACGTTTTCCTACACCCTCACCGATGTTCGTGTCTGTCTCTTTATCGGTGCTGGGGAACTTGGCTTCTTCCCCTGTCGCTTCTTCGTTGGGATAGATGATGAGTTGATTTGCGTGTTGGAAACTTCTTCAATAACCATAACTGGTTTGATTAGTGAGTCCCTCTCACTAGAAATTTCTACTGTGTCAAGATAACTCTACATCCCACAACAGTTCCCCATAGTCGTAACACACTCTCTTCTTCACTCCACAGTTCTCGCAATCCACTCAACAACGCTAGAACTCAATTCCGCTTCAACACTCTTTGCAACTTCAACTTAACACAATGGTGCGTTAAACCCGCGTTTAGCACCTTCTTATAGCATCCAGTTGATCCATCCTTAATCATTACCAAATCAACCATAGTCATCATGACTAAATCATGCATTAACTACTGAAATCCATTGTCGATTATGCCAACTTAACGCTCAGATCTGCCATCAATACGTGCCGCTTCAGTAAGCACTGTCGGGTAACTTTATTAACTGTGCTTCATTTATTGTTGATTTGACTATGTCATGACCCTACATCTGTCACGACAGATCATCCTAACTGTGCTACTGACTCCCATACTTGCACATCCACTTCTTCCTGGTGCACCCTTCCTCTTGCTATCTAATCCTCTCTCTCTTTTTTCACAATGCCTCAAGCACTATGCGACTCCGACCCTATCCTGTAGGGATTCATCCAGCTACCATTCACCAGTTTTGGTAGAACTGATCCATCTAATTTCTTCAATTGAACTGCTCCCCCAAAAGTAATAGAATCAATAAGATATGGACCTAACCAGTGCATCTGTAACTTACCTAAATGCTTCAGGAACTTGCTGTTGTATAACAACACCGAATCTCCTTGCTGAAACTGTTTGTTCTTTATATGGCGATCATGCCAAGCCTTGTGCCAATCCTTCTCAATGAGCTGATGGAACCCTACAATAAAGCAAGATTCTTCAAGCTATATCTACTACGCCACATGCTCCTCTAGGGCCACTGCATCATCCATTCCTATCGCAGCGAAAATGCGCATACTGGGAACAATGTATTCCATAAGCATGAATGCCTCTTGCCCATATATCAATTTGAATGGTGTTTTCCCCGTCAATATCTTGCAAGTGGTGTGATATGCCCACAATACTGCCAGAATCTTCAAATCCTAGTCATCTCAGTTAGTGTTACATACCTTTGTAAGTGCATGCTCCAAGATCTTGTTGAATGCTTCTATAGTCCCATTCGCCTGTGGATGATATGGTCTACTTTTCTTATGTTGTATCTGTAACTCCTCCATCAATGCTCTTACTGTGTGGTTGATAAAATGGCTACCTTGGTCACTCATCAATATCCTGGGGCATCCAAACTGCGTCACGATGCTTTCAAAAGAAATATTATTGTTGTCGCAATGGTGAAATCCATGAATGGTGTAGCTTCTGCCCATCATGTCAAGTAGTCTATTGTTGTGATTATGTACCATGCACCAGTTCGCTTCCCTTGTGGGTTGATTGGTCCCACAAAATCCACAACCCATTTATCAAAATATTTCAAGGTTACCAGGGTACTAGCGGCATCTCATCCCGCCGCGATGGTTTTCCAGTGCGTTGATACACATCGCATGTCCACGCATAATCGGTCGCATCATTGTGTAAAGTGGTCCACCAGAGCCCTACGCAAAGCACCTTTCTTACAGTAGCGCGACCCCCGTAGTGTCCCCCAGCAACTCCCGCATGTGCTTCCGCTAAAATTTCTCCTTTTTTGTGGGGCAGGACACAACGCCGCAAAATTTCATCTAGTCCCATATTATATAGGTGTCCGACAATCAACTGGTAATCAGAAGCTTTAACCACCAACTGATTTTGTTGACTAGTTGAAAATTCCTCTGGTGTGATTCCCATCGCCAAAAATTGGATTATGTGAGCATAGTAGTCATATGCCATGTCGATTCTGAATAACTACGCATCAGGCAATCCTTCTTCAATATTGGTGGGCTCTTCACCCATCTCAATTCTAGACAAATGATTAGGGTCGGCGTTCAAGTGACCTGGCTTCACAATTATTTCAAAATCAAACTCCTGAAAGAGAAGTAGCAAGCAAAATATCTTCCTCCCCGGCACAGGCTTATTGACCAAGTACTTCAAAGCAGAATGGTTAGTGAACATCTTGAAGTGACCGCCTAAAAGGTAATGCCTGAATTTTTGTAGCCCATATACCATCGCCAGACCTTCTCTCTCTATGTCGGTATAGTTTTTCTCAGCAAATGACAACTTTCAACTAGAGAAAGCGATCAGGTGATCCAGGTCTCCTTCTCTTGGCTGCACGGGCACTACTCGTAGCGCGACAGATGATGCGTCAACATGCACGTGGAAATATTTGTTCCAGTCTAGGAATACAAGTATTGGCGTTGAATCCATCTTGTCCTTTAGTGTGTCAAAGATTCCTTGACATTATGGACTCCATACAAATACAACATCTTTCTTCAATAGTTTCTCCATAGGGGTAGTAATCGCAGCATATCCTATGATGAACTTGCGATAGAACCCGGTGTTCCCCAATGTCACCCTAAGCATCTTCACATTTGTTGGTGGTGGCAAGCTCAAAATAAGTGCCATCTTCGCAGGGTTAACCAACAATCCTTTCTTGAAAACAATGTGGCCTAAGAGTATCCCAAATGGTGCGCAGAAAATACACTTCTTGGAGTTCAACACAATCTGATGCTAGTGACACCTTTCCAGCATCAGTTATAGGTTTTCCAAATGATCCTTTATTAGACCATACACTGTCCAATCATCCATATAAACTTGTAAGAACTTCTGAATGAAATCCTTGAATGCAACAACAACAGCCCGAGAAAATATTACAGGTGCATTCTTCAACCCAAAAGGCATCACTATGTATTGGAAACAACCCCATTCAGTGATAAATGTTGTTTTATGTCAATCTTCTCTGGTGATAACTGGAGAATACATCTGTAAAGGAATACATCTCCTGACCGCCTACTCCTGCAAGTACTTCATCCATGAATGGTGTCGAAAATGGATCATGCATATAAGCATCATTCAACTTTCGTAGGTTGACACAGATTCGAACTTCACACGTTTTATTGTCTTGGACCACCATCGAACTAATCCATTCCAATTCTTCAACTGGTTCAATGATTCCAGCATCCAACATCCTATCCAACCTAGCTTTAACCCTCTCCTTGTATTGCGGATTCAAGCGATATGGTCTCTGCCTTACTAGTTTTGCGTCTAGAGTTAATGGAATCTTCATCTCTCCCAAATCACCCAGTATGCCCTTCATTTCAGAGAATTTGGTTGGAAACATATCTTGAAATTCATGCAGCAGGTCTATGATTTTTGTTGTAGTCTCCTCGTCCCAGTAGTCCCCAACACTTGCAAATTTTGGGTTCTCCTCCATCCCAATGTTAACTTTTCTGATCTTCAGCGACTGGCTCATGGGATCAGTCAGTATATCGGGTGTTGTGACATCCCTGCTCCCTTCTATTTCTGAAATATTGATATTCCGTAGCTCATCGTCATCCTCAGGTTTTCCAAACACATTATAACATTCCATCATCGACTGCATGTGGAAATGCGCATGTGGATCCATGGGATATGTGACCGACACTACTTTTAATACCACATCGCGGATGATCTGCAGTGCATTGTGGATATCAGGATTCACATCTACAAAACTAAATGTGTGAGCAAAGCAAACTGTCAGCTCCTCCTAAGTGGTTATTTCTCTATGCAACTCTGCAGAGATATACCAGGACCTTGGCATTTCGTCCAATGTGTGACTAAAGGCATGGACCCATTCATCCTTAGCCGCGATGCCCACAGAGTCTAGCATTCCGTCAAGTGACTGCTGGGGTCATTCTACCCATCATACTTCCCAGTGTGATATACTTCTATGTTTCCAAAGTGAGTTGTCATCAACCATCGACACTGCAAAATATGGCCTCCCCATATTTTGCCATGTTTGTTTTGTCAGAATATTCACATCTAAGCCCATATCCAGAATGACTGAATCTACTTCATAGTCCCCAATTTGAATGTCCATGCGCATCTCTTTGCCCGTCTTCTTCTTGTGTAAATATTTTATTGCAGAGTCCTGCCGCTCTTTACTTGGGTGGTGCAACAAATTTTCAATCTCGACCAGAGCATCCAAATCTCTTACGAGTGACAAGAAATTCTAGAAGAAGTGCTGCAAGGTACCATGCTGCCACGATGGTCCTGCCTACAACGAAGAATCAAAAGTAGAAGGCATTTCATAGACAAGTGACGTACCAGGATTTCTTTCAATCGCATCCTGAGTTTCAAAGAATTTCTCCTTTTTAGTCGCAATGTCAAATGGTTCCTTCTTCTTCCCAGATAATCGAACTTGCGGGGGGGGGGGGTCCATCCTCTCCTATTGTCGCACCTGCGCGGGTGACAACGGAAACATCAGCATCCTCTTTTTTGGGTTTCACTAAGATCGTCACAACTATCAACCCTTGGCCTTGGTTCATCGGTGGGTCCTAGTTCAGTGGTGGATTCTGATTGATTGGAGGGTTCATTGGTTGATTCATAGTCTGAGTCTAAAGTGGAACTTGATTCTGAGCCTGGTTCTGTAATTGATTATGGTTTTGTATCCGATTTTGATTATGCAACTAATTCTGATTTTGTAGTTGAGGAATGTTCCCTTCCTGCCATCTTGTGATTAGCTGTGGGCAATTATCTACAATATGATCAATGGAAGTACAGTATGTACATGAAAAATGCAAGTGTGTGAAATATCTCTGGTATTGTCCAAATACCCCACAATTGTAACATTGGACAGATCCACGACCTCGTCCTCCTCCTCTTTTGAAGCCTCCTCCTCTTCCTCAGAATCCTCCACGAAATCCTCCTTGATGCTGGTACTGCGGCTGAGACATCTGCAGCAACGGAGGATTTGACTGTTGCTGAACATAGTGCATTTATACAATGTACTATGGCTGCAGTTGATTCATTGCTATCTAATTATACTATGACTGTGGTGTGAACTGTGGCTGCGACACAAACTATGGTTATGGCTGCACTGGGATAAATTGCATCTACGGTGGTGGTGTATACTGCGGTTGAGGTCGAGAGTTTATCACCTGAGGTTGCGGCTATGGTTGATTTATTGCACAATGATATTCTCCCTTCACAAAGTATGAATCATATGTCCTTTCTTGAAGTAGATCATATGCACGACAATCTTTATCTTCATGCCCCATCGATCGACAAAATGAACAATATAGGTTGGCTGGCTTCGACACCATCTTCTGAATGTAGCTACATTCTTTGTGTTGGTGCCCATAGACTTGACATATGCGACACCATGGTATGCTTCTGCAACTAAGAGGGTTTGGCGCCCTAGATAATAGATAATTGCAGAAGTCTGGGCAAGTATCTTTAGTGTCCCATCGACATGACAATGAGTGCACCAAAGGTCTTCGTGATTCTCTTTCCCTTTCTTAATGTCTTGTAACTGAAGCATCAATTTTTCTAGCTACACCTGAATTTGGTTTATACCACCTGCGTTCTCTCCAACTGGTGAAGCTTCTAACTTCATTGCAATCTCCAAAGCCTCGCTCTATGTAGTGATCTTCTACTGCATTAGCAGCTGTCGGATATGAGGTAACAATGCTACGATGAACCATTCTTTGTGTTGAACGTCGCTCATATAAAAAATGACTCTCACCATCAGTGTCTTAAATCTATGATCGAAGTCCCAAATAGTCTCATTAGGAAACTTCTTAATATCTTTCAACTCAATAATATACTATGCTTCATATTTGGGCTTTCTAAATTCTTCAATTAGTCCCTTCCTAACTTCATCCAGCATTTTTGCAGGGGTCCCCGTAGGAACTTGTATGAATTTCATATACCAATCCAGCGCATGAACCCAAAGAGTAGTCGTCAGTTGGCCTTTCTTTACGTCATCATGTGTGGCCTATATGACAATCCATACTGCCTCGCAAAGGAACCAATACTGGTCAGGATCATCAATCCCGTTTCCATGGAACAAAGGTACTTTTGTATCATCGCCTGCCATCCTGGGCCTTCTTCCTACATATGCTGATTGACTACTAGAATGATGTTGGCACGCCAGGAAAGTCGACATGGAATTTGTGTGTCTTCCCGAATGTGGAGTAGTGCGCAGAGGCATGGGTACGTTGCTGCTGAGGTTCGATCTTACTGTTACTCTTGGCGTAGTCTAGGTCTGATCGTCCTCTTCATCACTATAGGGTCACTTCATCCCATGTGGTATTCCTTTGTGGTCTTGCATTTTGATTGCAGCAGGACCTTCCCCTATCCTCTGCGTCTTCTCTTGTCGAAACCTTGCTCCTCCCCTCGTAATACCACTTTCTTCCTCGGCTTCCCTTAAAGTCTCGTCAAAACTTGCACCCATCTACCCCTTATCTTCCCATTCATCTCCCCCCTTTCGTTGCAGTATCCACTTCCTCCACACACCGGAGTTCTACTACTCGATGTGCATTTTCAGTATGCCCTTTTCACAAACAAGCATTTTGATTGACAATTGCAGAGACAACAAGAACCTACCTCTGGGTCAGTTGAAAAATTCCCTTTCTACTTCACTGTAGGACTTGGTAGTGTCAACTATAAATTCAGTAATATATCCTTCTAGGATACTATCCAGCCAGACCTCAATAGCTCGCGATGCTCTATTGTCAGTTTCCTGTATTTCCTGGATCAATTCAGGGGTCCAGGATGTTGGCTCCCCTCCTTGGAAATTCATCTTCTTGTATTTGAATTGTGCCAACCACTCGTACAGTATAATGGGAAACTCACAGAAAAATACTCGTGAGGACCTTCATGCATGTATCTTGCTAACCACTTGTCCTTCATTAGTCCAGGGTTCTGGTTTTGTGCTTCAGCAAATTCTCGCAGCTTCTGATCAAACCAAACTTGAATTTATGGTCACGTCAGATGCCACATATCCTCCTCTTAGTCGCAACAAGGTCTCAACAATGGAACCATTTGTTGGTGCAAACCCAACCAACAAAAACCAGTCGATAGGGGTTCCCACTTTGTCGACACTCGACTCACCGCGATCTCCCTGAGCACCGGCCCAAACAGGTTTTACCCTGTCTGGAAACACCCGCGAAGTGGATGAAGTCTCACCCGAGATCTTTGAGGGAGGGTTGGTAGAACCAAGTTTCTGCATAATAGAAGAGGACTATGGGAATCGACAATTCATCGACTTATTTATCAGATCTGACCAGCTGCTTAATCATTCATAGAACCCTTCATCATTGCTCTTCAACATATCACATCATTCATTCATAGCAGAAATCATCACATCACATAACAGAATTAAACATGCTATCGTACGAACATATCTAAGAAGATAACATCATTCATAAGTAGTAAATATTGCATCATAGATCCATGTCGCACATATTCACCATCGGATTGCAGAAACATAAATAAAAGACAGAAAAAGACAAAAGATAACAATATTTCGGATCAACCCTCGTCTTCTCGCAATCAATCACAGATCCAATACAGACGACAATTCAATTCTCAGTCTAGGATTCCCTATGATGAACATGATCATAATAAAGATGATCCTTACATTCACAATTATTCTTCTATTTATAGGCTTGCACCTTTACATTCATGGTCCACTTCTAACTAACTCCTAACTGATTCTACCAACTAATGACCAATATCCACAAAATATGGTCAAAAGTACAAAAAGTGACACAAAATATTCAAAAGTAATCTATCTTTCGCCTTGCGCACTATCTTTGTCTTGCGCAGTGTCTTCTGAGCTTGCGTAGCATCCCCGATGTTGTGCAACTAACTGATCCTCAACCCCTTGCCAATAGTTACTTAATGTAAAAGAGTCATCTTTATCAAATAAGACCCACTAGGTGGTTGTTACTCATTAATGATGGGACCACTATTAAGGGTTTTGTTATTTATAAGGATAGAAGGATATGGAATATTTCATGGAGTTTTATTTTTGTAACTGGAGAGTTGTTCATAATTGGTTACCTGTCACATCCCCACCCATCAATCCGACAAACAGAAGGGGACATGAATGAATTATAGGCTTCTAATTTTTCTCCCATGGCCATATATGAATTCCTACTACATAAAATGTGTGTGCATATACATAAATAAAAAAATGCATTGAAAATAAATTCTATCCACATGAACATAACATGCATGTACAAGCATAATCATCGCATGCATCAAATAAGACATTGCATATTCAAATACAAGAGAATACTTATCTTTAAACAAAGAAGATCCAAGCAATTGGTCATGTAAGAGTGTTTTTCCACCCAACCATAGGCACTCTATCTAACATATATGCTTTTTGCTAAGAGGAAACCCCCAAGCTAGGCTATGAGGCCACCAGAGAAAAGGATGTATCTGCATGCTTCTCTCTCTCATCTCATAACCCATTATGCTCTCTATGCTCAACCAAACTCTCATCCAGAGCTCTAAAAAGGTATTACTCATCCGTCACAACCATGACACTCCTTCCAACCACCCCACAAAATAGAAGGAAGGAATTATTCTTCATTGATCCACAGTTCTCTTAAGAAATCCAACCCTTACAATGTTAGAAAAACAGGATCACAAAGCAATGACAATAAACAATAAACAAGATGCAAATTTTAAAACACATTACAAGAGAGACATAGATATAATGTGGTTCACCCAAGATGGGTTACGTCCACACAGAAATTGTCAGTCCTTTATTATCTTACCATCCATCGAAATGAAGGAATGCAACCTGGAGCAACCCCACTACACTTCCTCTTCATTCTCTAACAGTCTCTATCAAATAATCAGAGAGATTATTTTACAATGCTACAATACAATACCCATCAGTATTACAATGTCTTCTTTTTATAAAGGGAATACCATGGGAAAATACCACGATTTTCCAAAACCATGGGACCATAAATCACCCATTATTGACCAAGTCATGATTATGAAATTGCAACATTTTACAAGGCATTTTTTCTATTTTTTTGCTATGGGGGTGCTACCCCTGAACCCCCGCCATGGGGGGCCTCCCAAAACAGTCGTCTCCCCCCATAGACCCCCCTGTCGACTATAGTGGGGGGGAATCCCCCCCACACCCCCCATTANCCCGCCATGGGGGGCCTCCCAAAACAGTCGTCTCCCCCCATAGACCCCCCTGTCGACTATAGTGGGGGGGAATCCCCCCCACACCCCCCATTAGGTGCTAGGATCCAAACATGACTAAAATAACATCTCTGAAATAGGAAGGTTAGGCTCCACAACCAACATACAATGCTTTTCATTGTCTATAGTAAGATTCCAACCCGTTGTATGTTATTGGATAACCTCATGTAGCATGAATCATGGCTTCTCAAGCATCTGTGAGTAGAAAAACTCCATGTTTAAGGGTTCCCAACTTGCCCAACCTCTATTCTCTCCTATAGCCATCTCTTTTCCCTTTAAATATGCAAACCTCCCTTTAAATTCAAAATTTTGGGTTATACATAGTTTGATAATGGTCATGAACAACAATAGGGAGCTCTACATAGTGTATATTTGCATGAGAGAATGGGCCTTGACTCCAAAGGATATGATATTATGGTGAAAATACAACTAACATAACTTTTGACCATAGAAGAAAAGGACTCTTGGTAGCTACAAAACTGACTTCTGACATTTGACAGAACTGTCACAAAAGTGCATTGACCCCCATGCTTCAATAACTACATGAGGTGACTTTTCCCACCAACCTTACACATGCATTCAATGATTGGATTTAACAGTCAAAAGAATGTAATTGGCATATTTAGAGCACACAAATGAAATTGGATGAGTTCTAAGGTTGACACTTGGCAACAAGGATTTAGTCTCCCATAGCCCCCCTTTCCTCTTCCCCTCTAATGGAATCATATCCCCTCTAGTGCTCTTTACACAACCATCTTGGACCATTTTATTATTTTCCAGCATAATATTTATCTAGATTTTATGTCATCATGACAAGCCAACCACATGGTCCATATAGAGATATTTGTATCAAACTTTCCTAGTCATTCAGTAGGTGGGCCTTGGCCCTGAGCTTCATACTAGGATTCCATACTAGCAAATTGGCATCATTTTACATAATCTAATTCAATACATTACAAGGTTCAAACTAGGGTTATTACATTCCCCTCGAATAAACTCATTAATATTGTTTTCTCTTATGGAAATCATCAATACAAGGGTTGTATTTCACACAATTAGTTGCATTCTCTTGTATTTTTTCTTAATATCTTATTCATGATTCAATTTTAACATTTAAGGATCACTACAAGTGGTACTAGAGCTAATTATTAAGCAAGAAGTGGAAGAATGTTTTCTTTTCTTTTTTACATATATTTTCAAGGGAAAGATGAGGTGGTGACATCCATATCCATTTATGAAACCTTATCTATAGAATTTGAAGAAAACAATTTCATATTTAAATTCTTTTAAAAAATACCCAAATTCCAACAAAAAAAAGTTTGAAATAAAGTCCTTAAAGTGAAGATACCAGTGATTTAAAATTGATTATTTATGGTTTTCCTGGCGATGATCATGCATATTGTAGAACATATATATTTCAAAGGACTACTCAGATTTCTACTAAACCAATCCCAGTAGATTGAGAGTGGCTATGACATTTCATAAATATATTCATAAGAGATATTTTGATGGATGTTGAGGGAGTTGTGATCATTCTAAATTTATTGCCCCAAAATCCTAGTTGTGCAAAGTACCTTCATTGAAAACTAAGCTATTTTATTCCCGGATTCTAGAAAAAATTATGCTAGAGATGTGTCCTGACATCTTTAAATAACATGGAGATTTGTTGTTTAGTGAGTAAACCTACAATTGTGGAATAATATATGTAGAAAATACAAGTGGACTAATCACTTGGTTGGACACCATTGTAACCTTTATTGGTACACCTTTAGATACACTGGGTGTAGAGGGGTTTGGGCCCCATTGTGTGAAGAACCACTTATTTCATACATATTGTGTTGGGTATTGTGAATATCTTCAAATGGATATATGGAAGGGGGTATGCCAACTGTATCAAAACATGATCATTAGATTGTGTCTGGGGGTTCAAAATTAGTTAGTTCATGATTATCAAAAGTCTCAATCTCAAGTGGAACAAAAGGGTTTAAATTGGGTTATGGTTATTTAAATGTATTCAAGTTAATGATGACTCTACACATTTTATACGTGATAATCTTAATCTCCTAGAAGTAGTATCATATTATACAACATATGTACACAATGTTTCACTTCCTTGCACCCTTTAGGTCCTTACAAAATATTGTTGTCCATATTGTTTCTATAGTACACTGATAATAGCACTTAAGGAGACCACTTTCATGTACCAAGGAATTGGATAGTATGACTGAGGGTACAATATATTCCCCTTCGTTAGTGCCATGAAAGATTCTCCCAATTATTGTTGGTAGAAACCCTTTGGTGTATTAGAGAGATACACCGCTTGATACCCATTTATCCTTAGGACCATGAAACCCCCCAAACCAATGATGTCCACTCAAAACTCCTTTGAGGATCTTGCACATGACCACAAACGTGAACAAGCTTAAGGGCCTAGACAACAAGCCCGCTACCATGGATGACATGATCAACCACTAGGTTTAGCAACTCAACACTAATCTTGATGAGAATATGACTCTGATATATTACCATCTCTTTATTGTTTTTAAAGCCAAAGGAATCAAATAAGATATGGAGGTGTCACCGGAAGGGGCTGAATCCTCCATTGAAAAACGATATCATCCGAAGCCAAAATTTCAAGATAATCAACACAAAATGTAGCCTACATATTTACTAATGTAGATATGAAAAAGTTTGATGGTTTTGATGCTTCCATTTAGGTTACCCAAATGGAACATTGTTTCTCTCTCTATGGAATTACTAACAACCTAATGAAACTTATAGTGGGGGTCTTGTTTTTGGGTTTGAGATATTTACTTTTGGCATTTATCATATACTTGATTGTCTATTTGTATGTCATTCATGATATTAGTGATTTTGTTTGGTACATGACGTTTTGATTATATTCTACTTAATATTTAATGTTTCTTTTTACTTTTGCAATAATGATTATGTTATCTTGTTGGACTCACAATTTTTGTTAGACCAAAACCTGTAGGTGTTAATCTCTGTCACAATCTCCAGAGTTAGGATCTTGGGAGACGGTTAGTCCATGTCATGAAACTCATGGGGAGTGTTGAAATCAATGTCCAACAATCTCCCCCCTAGTGCAAGTCAGGTGAGTTTCAAACCCTTAACCTGTTGTTCTGATACCAATTGTTGGACTCACGACTATCGTTAGACCAAAACCTACAGGTGTTAATCTCCGCCACAATCGCTAGAGTTAGGATCTTGGGAGGTGGTTAATCCATGTCACGAAACTCACGGAGAACGTTGAACCCAATGTCCAACATATATTTATACAAGTAATTTACAATTTTATTTTGTAAATTAAATATGTGTACTCATTAGCTATACAACCAAGTTCCAAGCTCAAGATAAAGACTTGAGCTCACTATCAATGCCCAACCTCAAAACCTCAACTTAGCATCATGATCAAGCCTATTATGATTAGGACATTATCTACTTAAATACATTACCTACTTAAATAGAAGTCAAGACCATGAACTAAGCTCAAAGTTAACATGTGACCTATTATTAGGACCAATATCTTCTCTAACTAAAGATTTTTTTTTTAACGAAATAACTAATCTTTATTTCTCAATAAACAATCAACACAATATTTTTACATATCACTAATGATATTTGTGAAATGAATTTATGAAATGAAAGGCTTTTTTTAACTCTCACTAAAGATATTTGTGAAATGAATTTTGAATTGTGAAATGAAAGCTTATGGTTATTGTGAATTTCAAAGCACGGGGATAAATACCAACGCGGCGGGATCGATATCTACAAGGAAAAAAAGTTGAAGTTGCGAAAAAGATTAAATATGGGTAAAATATTAATCTTTGAAGAAAAAATAACTACGCGAGCTCATTTATGTTCTTCACATGATTGAGTTTGCGAAAATATATGAATATAACTCCAAACATTTAATGCGAAAAAGGTTAGTGTGTACACCCATGTTCATCACAAAACTCTAATGAGAAATAGTGGATGCAATAAAAATAAGATATATTTTAACACGTGTTTCATTTTTTCAGGAAGAAAAAGGTCTGTTTTTTATATTTATTAATTGAATTAAAGGGCATCAAGATGTGCCTTCCCTTGAAGGGTTATATACAAAAATGTCAGCCAAGAGCTTACTGTCTGAATATTCCAAGAGAGAGTCCCAATCCCAAGAAGCTTGCCAAGGGGGCAGACAAGCATAGCACTATCCAAGCACATAAGCTAAGAACAGCCAGGAGAAAAATCATATCAACAGACCATCATTATAGTCCAATATATTCCGTGAAGACAATAGCTGCAAAAACTTCTATCAAAATAAGCCCACTCCATAAACAGTAAGGAGGTGCAACAAGAAAAGGGAGTCAAAGCTCCTGCACCAAGCTCAAAAGAGCTGAGATGTATCATGTGAGGCCAAAAGGCCATCAATAAATTCTGAGTAAAGACCACAACCTGGAGCCAAAGAAAGGGCTAATTTCAATAATCGGTCTGCAAGCTGGTTGTGTTCACGGAAAATATGGCTAAAAGAGAGATGGTTAAAGCATGAAGTGTGTCTTTTAGTATCCATACACCAGTGGCTGAGGGCAGGTGGTCTAAGAGCAGTGTTGCCCTTCACCCAACTAATAATGACACCAGAGTCACCAAAGATATTCAGTGTTGGGATGCCCATAATCTGAGAAATAAACAAGAATGCCCATAAGGCAATCAACTCAGCTTTAGTGTTTGTGCAAGATCCAACCCCCAAAGCAAACTCAAAAGAAAGGGACTCATTTAGAAAAAGACAGATACTCGCACCACTTGTACCATTAGCAGTTGCCCCATCAAAATATCCATATGGGAAGGCAAGGACAGGCCCATCACCAATATCTCTTGTATTTTTTACCTTAGCTGAAGCAGGGTTATACAGATGTGTGAGGTACACAATATATTGAAAGATACTCATGAGGGACGACACTTTTCCATCAAAGATGACCCGGTTTTGTTCTTTCCATATGTCATGTCCCCAATTCTGGCCTAATAGACCAAGGTCACCTAAGAAGAATTTAGAAAATTATTAATGGTGACGTAATAATTACCCAAGGCATGGTTTCTGTTGTTATATAGTATTTTTCTATGGTATGGGCAAAAAGTAAATAATAGAACATGGTTTTCATTGGCCCATGGTATTGGAGTCTTTTCAAGGATAAAAGGCGGCAGAGGCAAAGGGAAAAGGGCATGCTTGAATATTTTGGAGATTTGTTCTTAAGACCATCTAGGGGTTAGCCTAGAGTTTTCGTTTGGGGTTGGAAAACCCCATCCATCCATTCTGGTCTAGTTTCGGTGGTGTGACGGACCCACCCTAGCTGGACAAAAAGGGAGGATCCATTCAGGGTCTTCATCAGAGCGTCATAATTGGAGTTGGCATCACTTTCAAGTTCTTGTTGAATGTATCTTGGCAGCGGCTATCCCACCCATAGTTATTGTACTGTTTACTTTTTTGTTAGTCATAATAAAGGTGCCATTATTATCTCGCCATTGTGATGTGTTACGGAATGCCTCTAACATGTTTGACGAAATGTCTATGAGAATGCATACTGCTGGTGAAAGTTATAAATCAATGTAAAATTGATTAATGTTAGTAATTCCATAGATTTTGTGATCATCCCGGATCTGGGATATTACAGTGGTATCAGAGCTGGTTTTCCTGCCAGCCTGAGTGGGGAATCTATTGAGGGTTTCTATTTCATGCATATATGTAACTTCAAATCCAAATTTGGCGACTCTTTGGCAATTTTCACTGTGAGAGCGTGAGTGGCCTGGCGTGAAGAAAGCCCATTGAGGCGCTGTGTGTAGAGGAGGCTACCCAAGAACCCATTTCAGGGTACTGTGTGAAGAAACTGCTGCTGCAGCTGCATGTTTGAAGATCGCTGCCTTCACCGTGGAAACTGCTGCCCAAACAACTGATTGACTCGCTGCCTGTCTCCAAATTGCAGGAGATCGTTGCTGTCACCATTGGATCGCTGCCATACCTTTGTCAAAGGAAACCGCTGGCAGAATTGAATTTCTTTTGGGAAGATCGTTAAGAAATTGCTTCTGGTGAAAACATAATCGTAAGGAGGAAAACGATGCTGGAGTTCAAAACAAAATCCCTGGTTTTGTTTTTTCTGTTGAAGGTGCAGCTTTTGCGATTAGCCAGAACTCAAAGCTTCGATAAACAGTTGCTCAAAGAAATCGGAAGACTTCTGGTCGCTACTGAGCATGAGCAGAGATCGTTGAAGGAGGATCGCAGCTCGCATCTGGAAACCCACTGCCATAAGTGGGGCGATTGCAAGAATACCTTGTGTGATCCACGGAGCCGCCAAGAGGAGGACGAGTTGTTTCATTGGAGCTTCCTGAAGGAGAAATCACAGCCGGCATTGATCGCTGTGAAAGGAAAGATAAGCCACTATGTAGAGGAGGACGTATTTCTGCGTTGAAGATTGTGGGAAGGTGAAGGTGCGCTTGAAATCAGAAAGAGAAGTGTTGCCACTAGATTGGCGAGACTAGTGTGGAATAAAAGCAACCAATTGAATGTGAAGGATCTTGTTTGCTTGTAGTAAGCCACCCATTTGGCTTTGAAGGAGCCACCCATTTCCTGTGTGATGTTTGATGACGTGGGCATGTATTCTCATTGAGCTGTCGATAGAGTAAATCATTGTTCCTTCTCCCCTTCACATAGTGCTATCTCCTCGGAGAATTTGTCAAAGACTGCTACCATCCATGTGAAAAGGGAAATTACTGCCTGGCGCCATTCAGGAGAAGGTGAAGAGTGCCGATCTACAGAGAGCAAAGAGCTGCATGTGTAATTTTCGCGATCAGAGAAGAGTAGATTGGTGTGGCTGCTGGCTTGTTCAGCTGCCTGAGTAAAGAAAAGATAAATATATCTCCTGTGGCAGAGTATCATATGTTGGGTAGTCTATCAAATCAAAGGTCACCCTACAGTGCAATATTTTCAAGCTTGGCTGTTGTAACAGGTCAGAAAATTATTTAAAATCAGACATCCTTTGCATTCTCTGTTGGAAAAAGTTTGCCCAAATCTCAGTCACATTACATCAGATTTGAAACTCAACGAGTTAAAGCAGTTGGAAAACAAGTAATTTTCATAAGTCTTGCCAGCTGTAAGAGCCATGTCTTGTTCAGATTTAGAGTATGAGCTGTATGAGGAAGAATATTCTTTCTATGCCCTAGAGGTAAATGATTTTAAACAATATGATGGCAGCTATGTGGACGAGGAACCCTGTTACAGTATCTCTACCCAATTCACACTTAGAGATGATGATGATGGTTGCTCTTGTGACCACTTGTACAATGAATATGCAGACAGAGGGACCACACCTCCAAGGAAAGATCCTTTGAAGGAAATAGCTTGGTGGAGGGAAACTTGCAAAACCTTGCCCCAACACTATCAAGCATATGTTGTTACGATGAAGTCATACTCAAAAGTTCCTTTTGAATTTTTTGTGAATGCTTTGTTTGGGTATAAGCCCAAGAATGAAGATGTGGAGTTAGTAAAGAAAGGTCTATGCCCTTCTTGCAAGAGACCTTGGAGAGAAAATCATATATGTTTGGAGGAGAAAAATGAGGATACCACCACCAATTCTGAGAAGGACAAGATCACAATCCTTACTGATCAGCATAATGAAGCCATCACTTGTTCTATTGAGAATCAACCAAAGGCATCTCTCACTGAGAACATGGGTCAAATAGCATCTACTGATGGATGCTATAATGGAGAAGTACCTACTGATGGGTGCCATGGAGAGACATTTACTATTGAATGTCCATTCCTATATGTTGGTGACATAAAGATTCCACTTGATGAGACTACTGCAAGTACAAGTTCCCACGAGTTTGAAAAAAATGAAGATTTTGCAGTAGAGGAAGAGGACCTAGGATCAATCTCACCATCACCACCTGAGCTTCATGTAATGCCCCGGTTTTGACCCCGTTACATTAGATGTATATGATGTATAAATTGTAAATGATCATGGTGTGGAGTTAAGGGCCAAGGCCCACCATTGATCGGTAATGCTATGTTTTGGATTTAAATTTGTCACGGATGGTATATCGGGGCATGCGGCATATATTATGTTGGCCATCATGTAAATATGCATCATAATTAATTAATGGACACAACCAGCTATGGTCGTGGAAACTAAATCGAATGGGGCATGATTTCCGAAGGATAAGGTGGGGGGGGTGAAATATTTAACCTATGGGCCAATGGGGAAAAGCCAAATGTCTATGAGAAAACCCATCAAACTGTCAACTACCTTTCTTGTCTTTTTCCCCAATCATTTATTTCTGCCAGAATGTGGTTGAGTTAGTTATTGCATGGAATGGGAAGAGTATGGGCAAAAATTCGAATTGGGCAGAGACCCATTTTTGAAAAACGTGTTCTGACTTCCTTGGCAAGGAAAATGCCCAAAAACGTATGCCATTCTGCCATGCATCCACGTTTTCCATTTTTTCCTCACCATTCTCCTTCACGTTTTGGGGAGCAGCTGGAGTTTTTCCTGTGTCTTTCATTCCACGTTTTTGGTTGTTGGCTTCATTTTTCCCATGGATTGGAGGTCGTTTTTGTAGTGCCAGGGATTGGGTTGTCTTCCTCACGTTTTGGGAGCTGCTGGTGCATTTTTCCATTCACGTTTTTGTAGTTTCATGTGTTTTTACCATGGCTGTGAAGGGCCATTCACGTTTTTGGCTGTCTCACCGACTATTGGTCTCACGCACAGGCTATTTGGGACGTTTTTCCATGCTGTGAGTTGTGCTCACTGATAAGCTTCAGGACTATGTGTTTTCCCCCATGTTGTGAGCCGTTTTTGCTGTTACGTTTGGGGTTGTGTAATTCGTTTCTCCTATTTAAGCTGTGATAGCTAAATTGATTGCCTGAGTGCAATTGTTGGTCTTCGGACTATGGGAGGGGCAGGGATGTTGGCTTAGATTTGCTTGATAAACCTGGTGGCTGGAAACCACACAGACAGAGCTAGAGGGCTGGCCTTCTTCTCCATCACCCCTGAATAGCACTGGAAGGGAATGCAGGGCCTGAGGGACTATGTAGCAGAGAAGGGACTGATTCCTTGTGTTGGGTGTGTTTGGGTGTTTTAGAGGTCAGGCTAGTTCTGGTGTAGGTGTTCTTAGCTCTGTAATGAGCTCACCAGCTTAGAAATTTGCCTTCTCCAGCTCCTTAATGGCCTGATAAACCCAACTAAGTTGGCTTGGCTATGTTTTGGTTATCTTTGGCTATGTGTCATCCTGCTAGTTCCCTTATTCCTTGGAGAATCATGCCCAGCTCGGGGGTGGCAGCGTTGCCGAGAGACTGATGAGCACGCTAGCCTATGGTTGGGTGGAACGTTGCAGCGACATAGCTGGTTGCGGATCGAGTTCATCATAAGATAAGTGATCTTGTTTATTTTGCCTCTGCAATCTTAATTTACTGTTAAGGAAATTGATGAACATGTGAATGAATGCTTGTTTAAATGCATGTTGATTCCGCTATGCAAGGATAAATAATCACAGCTGTGCATAATATACAATTGTAGTTGTGTCTGCTAGATAATTGCATCTGTGCCTGACAAAGTCTCATATGTGCATATTTAAGTTCAATGCATACGTTTAAGCATTCTCTTTATGTAATTTTTAAGCCTGTACATGTTCATGGGCGCTTAGCCCGGCCTGATAAAGCTAGTAGTCGCGTCCTCTACGCCGGTCGGAGGCATGGGGACGTGACAGCATGGTATCAGAGCTTTGAGTTGCAGCAATGGGCCTCTATGGGCCGAGGAGGAACAACTGACAGAGGTGTATCTCATTTTGCCCAGCCGAACCAGTGGAAGACTGTGAAAATTTAAAATTTTGTTGAAATGTTGAGCAGTCGGAAGAACTGGAGAAGTTCCCGTCCGACCGTTTCGGAAGGGTTCACGGAGTTAACCTCCGCCGTTGTGGAAGGTTTCACGATCTTCCCCATCCGCCGTTGCGGACGGCGAAGCGATTCCGCGTCCGACGTGAGAGTCATCCGACCGCCGACGCCAGAACCATTTGGGGAAAGCCGTGAAAATTTGTCTAAGTGTCAGAACGATCGGAAGGGAAAGTGGTCCGACGTCTGATGTTACGAAATTCCACCGATGTCCGACGTTACTAAAGTGGTCCGACGTCCGACATTCAAGTTGTTGCAAGCGCCAAATCGGAAGAGCTGGCGAAGTGGGCGTTCGCCGTTGCAGGCGAATTGGTGAAGTTTTCTGTCCACCGTTGCGAAAGACCAAATCATTAAGACTTCCGATCCAAAAGTCAGCCGACGTCCGATGTAAGCGCCAAATCGGAAGAGGAGCCGATTCGGCGTAAGAGAGAATGGAAGAGGAGCCGATTCGGCGGAAGAAGAGAATGGAAGAGGAGCCGCCATTGCGGAAGGATTGGAGATTCCGAGAGCTGCTGTTGCGGATGCCTAAATGGCTAAACCACCCGATGCGAAAGGCTTCCGACAGCCGATCAGAGAGACAGCCGACACCCGATTTGCATAGGGAAAATTTGAGTTTTCCATGAGATTTTTCTAACAGATTTTAACTGTTTTCAGAGGGATTTTTGAGCTATTTTACAGAGAATTTTCAGGGGATAAAATGAGGAAAGAGGTAGCAAGCTAATGCGCTAGATTGCGTGAAGCCCCCTTGACCCCCATCGTCCCCCTCAGATAGACATTCTTGGATGAAGAACATTTTGTGTGTTTGGGCATTTGTAATTTTATGATTATTCCAAGAGAAGGTAAGTGATTATGATTTATAGCAATGTTATGCATCTAACAATTGTGTTGTTATTAACACGTCTATAGAGTCATAGTCACCTTCCAGGGAAGTATTCCAAGTAAGTGCAGTTTGGGAAGTAAGTGGTGGTTCAGTATGAGAACCCATGACGGGTATGATGCTCGAGATTCTGATGAGCATGCCCGAGATGCCATGGGAGAAAATGTTCGTAATAGGAATGATGACATTGAGTCTAATGGAACGAGATTCCAAGAGACACCGTCAGATGTTGCAACCACTATGAGAAGCTTGATTAAAGCCCAGGAAGAGCAGCATCAGTTGAATGCTGCAATGTTGCAGAGTTTGACAGACTTGCATAAGAAGATAGACTCTTGACGAGGTACAACAAGACTAGAAGGCAGTAAGAGCAGTACTAGGAGAAGGAGAAGAACTTCTGGTGGGTCATCCGATTCTGAAGAATCCAGTGGGGATTCAAGTTCTTCTTCCCATAAAAGAAAAAGAAAGAGACACCATAGGGACCGCACTCGAGATGAATTCAAGAAAGCTAAACCTCCTACGTTTGATGGTGAGATAAAGACTGGACAAGAGGTTGAAGCTTGGTTTCTTGGTATTAAAAAGTACTTTCAAGTGCATGACTATTCGGGAAACATGAAGGCAAGAGTTGCCATATTCAATCTAAATGGAAGAGCATCCATTTGGTGGGAACAATTCAAGCAAGTGAAGAGAATCAGTGAAAGGAGACTTAAGTGGAAGAAATTCAAGAAGTATTTCAAGCAGAAGTACCTCTCTGACAGGTATTATGATGACAAGATCAAGGAATTCCATGAGCTGAGATTGGGACAGCAGACCATGGAAGAGTATGCAAATAAGTTTTTGGAACTATTGAGGTATGTCCGATACATCAGAGATGAAAAAGTGAAGGTCCAGCGTTTTCTGAGTGGATTACCTCAATCTTACAAAGATCGAATTGAGTTTTATGAGCCTAGAACTCTGGAAGAAGCAATAAGAAAGGCTAAATATTGCTATGAGAAAAGCAAAGGTAAACCTGATTACCACAAGGCATGGAAGGACAAGAAGAATGAGAAGTTTGACCAAACAAAGAAAGGTTTCAAACCTTCTAACTTCAGGAATCAGCAAAAGCAGCCGTCTCAAGCTGCGAGTAAGCCAGTTGGAGTGACAGGAGAGAAGCCTAAAGATCCACAACAGATTAGAGGGCCACTTCAATGTTGGAAATGTGGAGGACCCCACATGCGCAGGAATTGTCTGCTCGATAATGAGAGTGCAAGGCCAGCTTATAACATTCAAGAAGCAGAAACTGTGGGTCAAGTAGCAAGGGCCGTTCCTAGGATTTATGCAGCACTGGAGGACCGTCAGGCAGATCACCAGTCAGCTGTGGTTGAAGTAGTAGGTAAGATTGCTGAGCAATCTGTTTCTATTTTGATTGACCCTGGTTCTACCCATAGTTACATTACTCCTAGAGTAGTGGAGATTTGTTCCTTTGAGAAAGTAAAGCATAGGAAGTCTTGGCTAGTTCAGCTAGCCACTGGAACTAAGAGAAAGGTCAGTGAAGTGGTAGAGAAATGTCCATTGATCATGAATGGATTAGCCACTTGTGTAGATCTGAATGTTCTACCGCTTGGTTCCTATGATGTTCTCATTGGAATGGATTGGTTAGAAGCTCACAGGGTGAAGCTTGATTGCTACAATAAGACTTTTGAATGCATGAATGAAGAAGGGAACCCCGTAGTTGTGAAGGGTATTCCAAAGGTGATTTCAGTACGATAGGTTTCAGCAATGCAGTTAAAGAAGTTCTGTAGGAAGGGTTTCCAGTTGTATGCAGCTCAGATTTTGGAGGAAACGAGAGATGAAACTCCTAGGTTGG